>JAOBAY020085997.1:0-10469 GCA_025331085.2 Zoanthus sociatus
ATAGGATATCCTAGGCCTAATTTAATTAATGAATTATTATGAAGTAGTTAGGGTCAGGGATAATTTTATATTTTAATTATATTTTAGATTGTGTTCAGTGTAGTAGCCAGGAGATCCACATCAGCGAGCTGCCATGCACACCTTACTATAGGCCTTGTTACAAATACTGAAAGATGGATGCATAGATGGGTGGTCTCCTACCTTTCACGCCCATAAACCGCGCTCTTTGTCCTCTTCACCTCACGTCTTGCAGATATAACACACATCTATCCTCATCTTCCTTAGCTCCTCACACACCTCTGAATCTCTCCCACTCATACCTCCTACATTCCAAGTCCCTAAACTCATCCGAAGTCGCTCACCAGGCTTCCATCATCATGCAAGCAGTGAGTGCATGGCCCAGGGTCAATGGTTGCACTTTTATGTTTGTGGTAATTAGGTGCGGCCCACCCCAGCCTTTGGGCTGGCTGGTGCCCATGTTTTCGTGCTGTCATAATGAGGGTTGATGTTTATAGCCACATGCCCTTGCTGACGCTAACCATGCAGTTATCGCCTGTGGGCCTAACCTTTGTTTGATCAAAGACAAAACCTGCAAGGCAACAGGTAGAACTATAACCCATAGAAGGGACCCTAACAGGTGCTACCACTCTGGTTAAGAGTGGACCTGGAAGCAATGGTAATTGTCTAAACTCATTTAATAACATTGTTTGTGATACTATTTGTCAGCATAGCAGGTCCTCATAATTACCGTTCAATTTCTTTGCTTTCAGTCCTTAACAAAAATCCTCGAAAAATTAATGTGTTATAGATTACTAAATTTTTTAGACAAAAGTCAAAAACAATATATTTTTTGACAAGCAATTCAGTTTCTGTGCCAGACACTCTACTGATTATGCTATTTTAAGTATTATCGACAAAATGCAATCTGCAATCTGCATGAAAACTATTCGTGCGGAATCTTTCTTGACTTCAGTAAGGCATTTGAGACTGTACTGTTAACTATAAAATTTTGCTAAAAAATCTCGATTACTATGGCATACGAGGGATTGCTAATGCCTGGTTTACTTCTTATTTGAATAATCGTCAACAAACTGTAACTATAAACAATGCTACTTCTGATAATGTAACTCTTTACTTGCGGACTCCCCCAGGGGTCCGTTCTGGGACCGATTTTGTTCCTGTTGTTCGTTAATGATTTTCATTTGACGATGCCAACCTTTTTTTACTCTCATGACAATTTTAACAAAATGTAACAAAGTATTAATTCAGAATTATATCTGTATCAACAGACTTTCACTTAATATAGAAAAATCTAATTTTGTTATTTTTCAGCCTCGAGAAAAGAAAAGTCCATTAAATTTTGTAAATTTAATGTACAGATGAACGAAAAAAAGGTTAAAAAGGGAAACTGTATAAAATACCTTGCCATTTTATACATTGGTTATTCCCTCTCCTGGAAAGACCATACGTCGAGTACAAATCCAAAAAGATCCGTAAAAGTATCGGTATCATATCTGATCTATTAAGATACCGCTACTTTGTCGACTGTCATACTCTTATCCAACTTTATTAGGCCCTGATTCAACCTCTGTTTATGGTTTACTTCTCTGGCGACACACATACCTGTCAACACTTCATCCATTATTCATTCTACAGAAAAAAGCTACTCGATTAACAATTTTCTTGCAATAGGATCGACATACTTTATTCAAGTCTCTCGACACCACTTAAACTATATAAATGACCTTTTTATGTTCAAATTAAATTAAAAATAGCAGTTTTTATGTATAAATTTCATAATCGAGTATTGCGGTCGGTAATTAACAATTGTTTTCACTCCAAACAGCCGAGTTCACGGTTACATCATCATTTTTTTTATTATCAGTTTATTTCAAAATCAAAACGTATTAATTACAATTAAGCTAACCCGCAGGTAGCATTAGTGCTAGTCGAGGCGGGTAGCTTACAGATTAGGTCAGCGAACTAAAACATATTTACAATGCTGCCTCAAATTCAATCTATGGTGTAGCAAATAAATGAGAATATATATATATTTCACTTTCCTTATATAAATACATATATGTACACACACACATACACTTACATACACATACACCTTTATACATACCTTTCTAAAGAAGTACTGGAATTAAATGTGTTTTTAAAAACCATCTAAAATAAAAGTTTGACTGCATCTCCGTGAAAACGATCAGTGGTTGTCTTCTTTTAAAAAAAACACTTAGGATACTTCAACAAGTGTTGTTTTTTGATTTATTGTTATTTCGTAACAGTAAAGATTTTGTTGAAAGGTGAAGTCTCTAGGAAGACATGTGTGAAGAGCGAAGCAGCAGGCTGCATGGTCGCCTTATGCAAGAAGTGGTGACGTGTAAGTGTTCCAAGACAATTTGGCTTACGCCATCTTTGTTTTCACGTGTTAGTAAACCGGATCCCTTTTGATAGAAGTATTAGTACACGAAAATGTGTCAATATTATCTGGTACTTCTAAGAGGTGCTAGAATTCAATGTCAATTTGTACAAAATATATTGCATGATAGACAATTTTTGCAATTTTTTTGTTTGGTCAAATACTTGAAAACACTACACTATAAATTAATCACTTCTAAGCTTTTTAATTGCTTCGTATTCAATCAAGGAGACTTTTATCCTCGTTTTTTCCGCCTTGGCAAAGCTTATTGTCAAGGACTTTGCCTCGTGTAGGTCAAATGGTTTTGATTTTTACTTGCACCAAACTTTCTAATCTATAAATATAATTGTTGAACAATTCGTACTATATATCCGAATGACTATAAATGTAATGTTTGTTTTTGCGCATTTCCGAATTTCTTTTCCGATTCTTGATGGATATTTGATGTTTAAAAGTAATAAAATTTTTGAACAAAAAAAATGGAAAAAGATGTAGTCTTTAATTGAAGGGCTTTGCTTTTTCATAGTCATAGTCAATGACCTTTTTAAAAACTGGCATATTTTCAAAACTGTTACTTCATGTTTATGTAATTATACCCATCCAAAAGAAATTACATGCACAACAAGCTAAAAATGTAAGGACTAATGTCTTAACTGTTTTGTTGTTGAACCATTTCAGCTTTATATTTATTTTGTTAGTTTTTATAAAGTCTCGATGTGTTGAAGGTTGCTTTTGGAAAATAACATCCCACATTTGTTTTTAAATTTGATTTTATAATGGTTTTCCAGTGACAGATATGTAAGTCAACACTTTTCTTTCGTAAATTTTCCAGATACTTTTGAATTACTAATTAAATACCATTAAAAAAAGATTAAAAATTGGTTATTATCCCTAACAACATTTTATCGGAGTTTTCAGATTTCCTTTTAAAGCACAAACTATTCAGAGTGATAAGTAATTTTCAAACCGTTTTACTACGTACTGATATTTTACAACCCTAACTGAACAGAAACATTTCAATGTTTTATTTTTATCTTTTATAATTCATCTTCTGAAGAATTTGTAGAATTGTGACCTTAAAAACCCTTAGAAAAATGAAACTGTTTAATCCTTTCTGTAGTTGATGGTGCAATAATATATTTTGCAACGATAAAGCGTATTGTATTTCACTGTGTTGAATTCTTTATGTCATTGACATCAATAAATTATCTCTGAAACTGAGCTCTTCTGAAATCACTTGCTGGGTTGAAATTATTGCTTGCGCATTGACCCCGTGCAGTCACTCGCTGTTTGTCAGCTCGCTCGGTACACCGGAAGATACAACAGTCATGCTAAAAAGTTTAGTGCTGTTTGCATTTCTAACCGGCAAGTTTCGCTTTTCTAACGCTAAAGATGAAGACAGAGTTATGCGTTTAGAGAACATCAAATTCCAGATACTGAGCAAACTAGGATTTTCCAGCCCACCAAATATATCCAGGCACAAAATTCCACTTAATGTTCCTCCGTTGAGGCAATGGCTGAAATCCAAATCGCTTAAACTTGGCCTCGAAAAGCAAAATGCAGACGAAGGGGTTGATTACGAAGAAAAAGCAAAATTAGAAAGAGTGATTTCCTTTGCAGAACCAGGTACTTAAGGTGTTTATCGTAAAGAAATAATGTTGCACGTTTTTACCATGGTTTGGGGCTTGGAAAATTTATTTTTGTGTTTTTAAACTTTAAAGATAAAAAATAAGGTTTTTATCAAAAGAAAATTATGTTTTTTCCTTAACTTAGTTCTTATTATTTCCTTGATATGTCAAGGTTGTGACTTATCTCACAACATGTCAGAATATTTCGGAGGCTTATGGAAGATTTTATCTTCTTTTCATAACGGAAGAAAATAGTTTTAAAAACTTCGAAGTTATGGAATTTTTATTTTTTCATTGTCTTGCCAACTGTTGAGAAAATACTAGCAGTGAAACAGGTTTAATTGTGGTCATCCAGACAAGACGAATTTCTTTTTTTTTAACTATATTAAGCTTCAGAAAAGGTCAAGTGGGTAAAAAAGTCAAATATTTTTGGGGTTCCTATAATTAAATTATTTTGCTTACACAAAGCGCTTATATTTCACTTGAGGGTCTGCAATGTTTGCTTGCAATAATAGTGCAACTTCAGCTTTGGTGATAATGAAAATTGAATGCTTCTTGCTGGATGATAGTAACAAAGTTTCTGTTGCTAAGCAAAACAAATGTTGCCCTTAACAACTACATAGAAAGTGATTTCGCTCTGTCGCGTCAATAAATATCATTTTATTTTACAAAATCCTCGAGCTCTGTTTACTTTTCTTGAGGTTTATGTGCCTACCAATGTTAAATAAAACTGTTGTTAGCTGTCGGTAAGAATACGAACAGATGCTTGCGTTGTGCACGGAAGTGGTAGTAACATTGGTTTAGGGCGGCCAGGAACTGCCTTGTATTGCAAACATTTTATGCTGCTGCCCAAACCTTGGAATGTTCGCTCTGTCCGACGGTTCGGTTTGGCTTACAAAACTTAAATTTTATCTCAATAACTTATATAATGACAATTGCTCTTTTAATATCGCTTCGCTCAGTGTTCACTTTTGTTGGTTAAAAAAATCGGGTATTTTGATATGGCAGCATACACACGTATCCTTCAGCGTCGGAATTTGATCCGCTACTTTGTTCGTAAACAAAACTATGATCCAGGAGTGTTTTCCGCCAATCAAGTTACTCTAAGGGTTGTGGTCAATTTTGTAATACCTTTATGGCTTATAAAGAATATTACTTGTTTTCTCAAAACTAATTCCCAGAGAATTTCCGATTCCCTAAAGGGTCCTAAAGCACGATGAAATAATAGCGGAAGCTTTTTTCAAAAGTTTTAATATTTTTTTTAAATATTGCCTTATTGGGGTTTGATAAGTACTTCATAGAAGGAGTCCCTTCACCCACGCGCGCTCTGACTGGTCAAAAACCCATGTTTTATCAGAGTGTAAAACTCAGAAAAGGCGTGTTTTATTGTTTCTCACTACTCGCGGCGTGTAGAATATATATCATAAAGCAATTGAAGAAGTCTAAGCCGTGTAGACTATGATAAACACTCCGGGCATTTGAAGGCACTTGAGAAATGCAAAAAATACTCGCCTGGTACTCGTGCTTCTTACATTTTCCTCGTGTTCTGAAATGCCCGTCGTGTTTTATCTTAGTCTAGTCTGGAATAATACAAAAGTAACCCAGTCTCAATTTTTCTTGTTTTTTTCGCAGTATCTGAAAATGTTCGGGGGAGTAGGCCCAAGTGCTGCTACTTCAAGTTTTCGCCGAAGACGACAAAAATGAGAGTTGCGCGGGCGAAGCAGTGGGTATACATAAGAACAACCAAAGAGAATCGAAAGAAAACTGCAAGAATTAATCTGTACAAATACTCTTTATCATCTCGCAATGGCACACCAAACAGAACACACGTCGCCTCAAGAAATATCAGACTTTCACAGGGGTGGCACCATTTCAAAGTAAAGAAAATCGTGTCTGATTGGTTTCATGACCCGAAGAGCAACTTTGGCTTCGATGTAGAAATTAAAGACGTAAATGTTACCATTGTTCAGCCGGGTGAAGACAAGACGTTTCATCCATTCATTGAGGTTTACGTCAAAGATCAACGTGATGATCGCCGTTTTCGCCGGGAAGTTCAGAAATGTGATCCATCGACAAAGCAGAAAAACTGTTGTCTTTACAGTTTGGTTGTAGACTTTGACAGCTTCAATTGGGATTGGATCATTGCCCCAAAACGCTTCGAGGCAAATTATTGTGCGGGTGAATGTCCACTGTTTTACAACCACGATAAAATCCATTCACAAATGGTCGGACGAGTGAATAAGAATATAAAATTTTGCTGCACGTCAAACAGAATGTCTGCCATTAGTGTGTTGTACTTTGACCAAAATGATAGCATCAAAATGGAAAAAATCCCAGGCATTGTTGCTAATTCGTGCAGCTGTGCATAAAAAACGCTCAACAAAATGCGTTAATGAAGTTGCCCCTTAACGGCATGGTAAAAAAATAAAACAAATAAATGCCATGCTGCCAAAACCTGTTGTAAAATGGTAAAATTTGTAAATCTTTTAATATAATTTTTTAAAAAGATTTTATAAATCTTTATCAACTTACATCAGTTTTAGGCACCAGTTGCATTTATTCGTTTTAAACTCGCATTGAACTCGTGCAACGATAGATTTATAAGGAAAATGTACGCAGAGTCAAAACTATGATTCTTAGATAGTGAAGTAGGAGTGGTAGACCGTAAATTTTCACCGCAATGCTATCTATACTTATTGAGAATATTTTTTTTGTATTAAGTTAAGATAAAGATCTTATACGGGTCAAGGATCATATGAGCTCTTGTTTATTTTTGCATGTGTGTTTTAATTTCCTTTTTGCATCTACTATGCAGTACTTTTATGTTGTTGAATAAGCTAGTTTCAAAGAGTTTATAACCATGCGTACTTAGAAAGTAGTTGTACTCCGCAGAAATTTGATAGTCCCTTGTAAAGGTTGTATGAATACGGTTTCGGAGTCTAACGTCACTGGAGAGCAAGCAAACAGATTTTCGAGAACTATTTCTATCATCTCAATGCTTCTGTGTTATTTTAACTAAGTTTTATATATACACCAGAATAGCATATCGTTTTGTCTTCTCTTTCTTGTTTTGACGAATAACAATGTTTGATTGATATTTAATATTTCTAGATGTATTGCATAGAATTAATTGCAATAAAACGTTGGCAGTTTGTTACTGAACAGCTTAAAAGTGTTAAGTAAATGAAATTTGATAGAAATCTTTAGGATTTTACCTTCAAATTTGTTTCGAATATCTTTGTTCGTATTTTAACGAAATGCATCCCTTATGTTCAGGGTTGCCCAGAGTTTGTGAGAATGTAAGTTGTAACAACTGATATAATTGGTTCAAAAGTTGTCGAAAGATGCTCAGAAAATTATCTTAAGGAGTGACTTTATTTATTGAGGCTACTGTAAAGTGTTTAAGACGCACTCTAATGTGGTAGAAAATCAGGAAGTTTAAGATCTTGTAAAGATGCTTATTAAACGAACAAAACAAAACATTCTATAAAACTTGTGTATTGCTGTTGAACAACAAACGTTTGACTCTTTCATAGACGAGGGTGACAGAGGTGAGGGGGGATGGGGTGTGGGGGGGGAGAGATTTACACCAAAAATGCCAAGATGGGGTAATATAAATAATTCAGGTTTTCTGTTCTTTTTAATTACTACACCAAAAAACAACGTTGTCCAGATTTTTGTGTGTCCATCGCTGTACATAATATAGTTACCAAGAACTTACCAACAGAAAACTTTTTCGTGTATCGAAATTGTTTTTTATAACATTTATAATATTCAGAGTCACACTATAGTTGTTTTGTCAACTCGTTAAATACTAATAAATCAAAATTACTTTAAATCTATAGAAAGAAATGAATCCGCTGAAGAAGGGATTAACTAAAACAAAAATTATCTCAAATTAACTCTTATCTTCATTAGCCCCTCTCATTATTAATCTGTAAAGTTTTCATTCATTCATTATTTTGTACCTTGTAAATTCTGTGAGTGTCAATATGTTGTTGTTGCTGTTGTTGTCAAAGTATTTTTTGGTTATTAAGAATATTTCAAATATAATTCACTTATGAATTATAAAGATAGATTATTGAAATTAAATATTTTACCATTGGAGTACAGAAGGGAAATAGCAGACATCGTTCTTCCAAAAAAGTCTAAATTGGACCTAACAGTAGCATGCATTAATCATTCCGATTATTTCCGCTGTGTCTCAGAGAGAAAATACAAAACGAGGAACTTCGATCCAAGCAATTACGAAATAAAGTTTGCAAAGCAGAACTATCTGAAAAACTCTTGTTTTTATCGTGTCGTTTCTCTTTGGAACAGCCTACCTAAGAACATTATAGAAATAACCTGAATTAACTCATCAAAAAATAATTTTGTAATTTTTTACAAAAAAATTGAAGCTGTTTACACTCTCCCTGGTGAAAACTCCTTTTAACAATTCTTAATCTTATTGTTATATGCATTTTTTTTTATCCTTAATTTAAACATTTGTAATTAAGTAATTAGGACTGGAGGTACATGTCAGTTGGGACTTTTAGTTCTGTTTCTACCCCCTTGTTGCTTTGTAAATAGTTACCTCAGTATTGGCGACAAAATACATTAAATAAAATAAAATAATATATATTATTAATTGCTTCTCCGCATGTTAGCTTTACATTTTAAAAACTTCTTTTTCACTTCTGTTTACGCGTCTGTTACTTTTTGCCTTTGACCCTCACATTGACTTTATAATTATAGAAATGTTACTAAAAACAGCTTTTGTTTGAATGCGGTTTATGTGTTTTTAATTGCTTTTATCGGCTTTGTTTTCTGACTATCTTCATCCTTCGGTTATTGGGTCGCTAGCTAACTCCCAGTATGTAGTGACTGTACTGTGAAGACCATGTAGTGACTTACGAAATGCCACGTGATGCATGCATAGGATCTGTCTGTGTTCGAGCTCACAATCGTTCTATATATAGTTTACACTGGCTTTTTAAAAGAATATTGTTTTTCGGACCGAGGCTGGATATTCTTATTTTTTGGCCGATTTTGGGCAGAAAATATTTTTACGAATCTTACTTTCGAGAATATTGGTGCCATGGAATTTCCTTTTTTAAAATTTTTATGGTATCGAAGAGCTGCAAAGATAATACATAGAGGATATTACACGGTGACGCGAAGATATAAATTTTATTTTCGAGTGGTACATAACTTTTTCATATCTTCACTGAGTCGGAAAATATGGAAAATACGAGTGTTTTAGTTTCCGGTAAAACACTATTATCCATATAATAATAATAGATCTGTATGTTACCTTGCCAATTGGGATTAGAGTGCAATTGCAGTACATGTAATCAGTAATGTTTTTTTTTCAAACATGCAATGCGCAAAGTTATATCCTTAACAAAATCTGAGCCTCGGCATTATTCTTAAAATATTCTTAAAATCTGGCCACATTCAGCCTCGATATCTTATAAAGTATATTCTTATATATATAAAAAAAGAGTGCATCACTGGCAAGTCAGTTCGTTTCACGTACTACACCAATCGTTCATTTTCTATGGTTTTTCCCTACACCTAATACTTTTAATCATGATAACAAAACTAATTCATTAACGCCGTTTCATAGTTACATTTTCCTCTCCCATCCTAGAATTTTAGTAACTGATCGGGTCAAACAAAAAAATTTTAAAAATGTGCCCTAAGGGCAAGAGATAGCTTTACCAATTCAGAAAAGTGTGTGCAACAGCTCGCTTAGTTTACAGGTTTTTCTTAGCTTTTGACACAAGGCGTCGGCTTATACGGATAAAGGTTCTTTCTTGAAATATTTCCAATAACTAAGATGCCAAATATGCCTGTGAAACTGATGATTTTTATTCTGGCATGCATGGCAAGCCATCAAATTAACGCAAACGGATCAAAATATTTCTTTAATTAAGTTTTCTCCTATTCTTACATACCACCGACAGTGCTACATTTGCTGAGTTTTTACTGAAATTCGGTCGTCAAGAATCATTTAATTTTTGTCCAAACACGAGTTGCAGACTGAGCGTTACTTCCCTTTCTGGTACAACGTGAAAAACTTGCAGAAACAGAACAATAAAAACATCAGTAGTCATGGACCATGACTTTGAGTTTGACTCAGTTTACTGTTTAGCTTTTACTTGGTTCACTTCCAAAATCTATTAACTCTACATATGTCTTTTAAATTTCCGGTTATTTTACTGTTTCATGAGACCCCGAGAACAGATACACTCTTTTTTTTTTATTAAGAATCAGTAAAATTTAGCTCAGGCTGAATGTTCTTATTTCTTCGGCCTCAAAATGTTCTTATTTTGTTCTTAAGATTCTCTGTATAAGCCAGTACATGTAGTGTTCCTTCTTTAAACTCATATATATAATCTTTTATTGTTTACACACGAAAAGTGTTATAA
>JAOBAY020086007.1:0-18410 GCA_025331085.2 Zoanthus sociatus
AAAACGTCGATATGCTTTTTCTGATAATGCACAATGTAACGGAAACAAAAAAGAAAACCGAAATGACATATTGAAATAGATTTGTTAATTAATTAAAATTACAATTAAAATGAATCGTCTATATAGAAACAAAATCCTGTTATGTTATTTATGTTCATCATTTGACGTAAATATTAAATACAATAAACGAACAATATATTTAAGTTCGTTCTTCGGTATACTGGCTTTTTGTATTCTTTGTTACGCGCAATTTTATGAGTACGATCTTTTCACTAAATTTTCCGTTTGCAATCCTTTGAATTTTCGAGAAAGTTTTACCATTGAAGAATGCACTGTGCACGCTAATATAATAAACGATCCCAGATATTTTGTACTCGTTTTTCTTGCAATAGGCTTAATATTATTCGCTATAGGATTAGAAACCTTTTTTGTTTTATGGGGTGCTACTAAAAAACATCAACGTTTTATAGCTCATGTTGCTCATGAATGGAATTTCAAATCTCAAATAATACATAAACTAATCGAATTTCTTGGTATACGAGAAAAAGACATTTCAAAACGAATCCATCTGGATACACAATTAAATAATCACAGATGGAGATCCGCCAATGGTTTATTATTTACCAATTTGTATTTAGCATTTGTCTTTCGCAATTGGAAAGAATTTTTTAGTTTACTAACTGCAATACTCCTGTTAACAGTTCTACCTCCATCCATATTTTTTACTGACGTGATTATCAAAATATTTGGAATATTATGTTTTTTCATGGGCAACATTTGGCCAGTTCAAGCATTTTTTCTCCTTTCCTTCCTTTCGCTTCAAGATTCTAATGGAATAATTTTATTAATATATTTTAGTTTAATTTTACTAAAAATTCCAATATTTATATTGATCGATCGTTTATTATTAGACACATCTCGCTTACAACTATACCAGACACTAGTTATAAATTTACCTGAAGATAAATCTCAAGAATTAATAAAATGTCTAGAAGGAATACTTCCAGTACCCAAAAAAAAATTAAAAAACTCACATATGCAAACAAAGCATTAAATTTACCAAATGAAAATAAAAAAGTAATACTTCAAAGACTTACTTTTTCTCCAATTACCATTCAAAATATAGAAGAAAAAGCTTTATCTAGATCACATCGAATGAGAACCAATTTTCATGTAGCTATGAAAAATGTCATCGAAGGATTCAAAGAAAAATACGATCAAGAAAATCATACACGAGAAATTGCTACTATATCAACAAAACAACTTAATAAAGACTCACAACGTCTTGCCATACAAACTTGTTCTACCATAGCATTATCATGGGCAAAAGAAATACTCAATATGAAACCAGAAGAATTAAATGACCGTATTAATCAAAGATTAGAAGAAAACAAAATCAATCCCAAAAAAATAAAAAACAGCGATGATTTTTTACGTGCATTATTACAAGATCAAGATAAACCTTTTGAAGTAATTCCCTTTACACATCCTTCACCAATGATTTGTTGTAAACAATATTTCCTTAAAAACCTTTCACTATCTGAACCTTGTCAAAAGGGGCTACGTCGATGTGGTGGTATGTTATCACCAAAAACTGAAGAATTTAATAACTGCATCGGAGTTAACCGTTACGGTCTAACTGCACCACTTTATGAAGAATCATCGCCACGTTTTTTTCCACATGACATCACAATTTCCAAAAGCAATTATAAGAGCATACTTGAAAAACCTACGTGTTGTTTATGTCGTATTACTGAAACTGCCACGTTCTATCATTTTTTAAATATGACTTCTCGCGAATATCCATCCATTATTTTTTTAACATTGTTCAATCGCATTTACCCCGATATCAAAGGAGAAATGATTATCAAACTACCCATATGGGTTAATTCAAGTCAAGAACATATATTTCTCATCAAACATAATCTTTTTTTCGATACTCTGTCTATAAAAGAAGGACAATTTGACATATCTAAAATTTTCATATAATTTTTATAATACGATGTTTCAAGAAAAAAAATTAAAAGTATTTCTTTCATCTTTTGAAAATCAAGCAATAATCTCGATACCAAAGAAAAACATATGGTTTCGATTACCAGCATTACCTGGAAAGATTACAACCATGTGTTATGAAAAAAAATATATTTATGTTGGAGTTTCTCTCTACCAAAACCCAGTACCCAAGTATACCGGTTTTCAAGAAACGTTTATGAGATCTGTTGAAAATGAAAGTATATGTTTATTTGTAAAATCAATCGAGAACTCATCTCCATGGCAAGAAACACCTCATCATCTACCCATTGATGCCAAAATTTTCATTTCAGAAAAATCACTGTATTTTCAAACTAGAAAAGAAATTACTCTCTTATTTTCTTTTAAAAAAAATAATGGACAAAATGATACTAAAAGAAAAACATTATTCCAATATAATCAAGATGATGAAATCATTGCCACTCAACCCACAACTCGATGTTTATTTGCTCTTACAAAGCGAAAAGAGAAGGGAATTTGCTTAGAAATCATTTATTTGAAACAATTGAAAACAAAAATTCTACGTGAAAATCTTTTAGATTCTTATGAACTATATATAAAAACGATGAAAATCAAATTAAATGTTTGTAATCAGACACCCTTTATAAGTATTGAAAATACATTTTCAAATGAAATGTTAATATTTAACCTTATATCTTGTACTAGTATTCTTGTTTCCAAAGGAAATGGTCTAATGTCAAATAGAAACTGTTTTATTGTACAATGTAAAAATGATTTAGGTCAATGCCAAGAAATAGGATATGATTTTAAACAAAATAATTTTTTTATTATTGATAATAAAGAATCTAAACACATTAATAATTTTCCCGGAGAAATACATACAATATTTACTTATCCAAAAACAGATATAAAACAAATTATAAAGGTTTAAATGTACTTTTTATGTTTTGTCGTATTTCCTTTTCTCTTTTATCAGTCTGATTTTTTATGAATAAAGATACTGCTTTTTTTTCAATATCGCTTGGTATATCGTCATTTTTATTTTCAGCCATAATTTTTTGAATCTTTTCGATATCATTAAAATAACGATAACTAAACGTTTTCAATTGATCACATGCTTCTCTAAATAAAGTTCCATTCCATTTTAAAAGATATCTCTCTACTAATCCATTTGGGTAATTAGAAATTAAAAACATCTCGTTTACATTATATAGAAACATGTAAAACATAACTTGTAATTGATTATCTTTTGAAGGAGGCCATCTTCTATTTGAAACCCTATTCTTTATTTCACCGTAATAAAATTTTGGCCATTCCATATCTTCCTCACTTACATCATTCACCACATCATAACGTACATCTGTTTTTCCAATGAGAAAAATTTTTCTATCATTTCTATGTTTATCATCTTGTTGAAACAATGGTAATTCACGTTTCATTTTTTCAGAACATCTAGTTAACTTTAATGTAAATGGAATATCATCATGACATCTTTTGTTTTCAGCTAATAAAGTAGCTAACTTATCAATAATTCCATTTTCCATTCTAGTACCTCTCGACATGTAAATCTCTTTTCGCACAGCATTTTGAACAACGCTATCAAAATCATTCATTATAGAACATTTATTTATTACATCAGATATAGAATCATCACATATAGTGCTACAAGTGAGCTCAAGTAATTGTTCAATAATATTTTTTTCATGTAATTCTTTTAATAACAAATTATGAGCGTTAAACTCATTAAAACAATGATCAGCAAATTTACAAAATATTCTAAATTCTTCTGAATCTTTGTGATGAATATAATAATTTAAAACTGGATTTTTCAAAGAAATTCCTTGACTTAAACATGCAAGATAAATTATTTCAATAAGATGATTTTTTCTTCCTACTTCAAAAAGAAGTTCTTCATAATTTTTTTTTTCAAAAATAGTCATACTAGTTAAAATGGGAATTCGCGAACATTCAAATGTAAGCTCCATATTATGAATTAAATAGAAAAAAATATACTTATGAGACCGTTTTATAATAAAAAATAAACTTTATTCATTTTATACCGAATATTACACTACGAGTATTACGTAGAAATATTAAGTTTTAAACATTCAGGAGTAAGCAATACTTGTTGATCATAACAAAATCTTCTTGGTAATTGTAAATGTTTCTTGACTTCATTCTTTTGAGTATGTGTTGAATTATTCGCAACAGTTATGGTTTGCCTCTTTTGACCATAAACACTATCATAATTGTAAATTTTAACAAATTGCACTGATGAAGAAAGATACTTTTCCAAATTTTCTATTGTTGGTACAAAAAGATTCAAAACTTTTTGTAGCTTTGGTTTATAAATCTCTGGTAAAATAGCATTTATATTTGAGATTGAAGGTGGCAATGATTTATTTTTCAATCTAATAATACAATTTCCTTTTAATTCGATACTAAAAAAGCATTCAAAAACGAATCGAGCCGGTCGAAACTCAACACGTTTACCATTATCTCCATAAATCGTGATCTTATCATTTTGCAATCTTTTCCTGGTTTTAATATTGTAAATTAAACCTTGATGTGTTGCTCCATATTTTTGGTATTTATGATGAGGAAACACCATTGTTCCAGAAATATCTACATACGTCTTATTTAATAAGGTTAAACCTACAGGAATAAGATTTGATGTATACTCATCATAACTATTATTAAACGACATTTTGATCTGTATAAATTAGTACAAAAAACCCTTCTTTCTCTTTCGCTCTAATCTTTATTAAAATAATCTATTATACTATAATGCTTAAAATAATTAATTTCCAAAAAAACATATATTTTTTTAAAAATTTTTACACGGTTTTTATTATCATTTAATAAGATTATTTTTTTTCTAACACTGGATAATCAATTAGTTTATATTACTTTGCACAAATTTATGTAATCGGTAATAACTTCTAATATTATTATCATCACAATCTTTGTTCCATAAATCTTGTAACTCCTTAAAAGCTGTGTTTGAAAGTCGGTTAATTAAATATTTCTCAGTACGTGTAATTAGAGCTTTATCATTATCAAGAAAATCTTCATCTTTCAAAAAAACCCAAAAAATAAAGGTTAAAATAATTTTTCGTATTTCTTCTTCTCTTTTTCCTTTTTTATTATATTTCTCCTGACGATAATCTCTGAATAAACTGCTACAGAGATTTCCATCATCTTCAATAAAAAACATGTCATCTGATTCTGCAACCACTTTTTCTCGAAACTGTAGAAAATATTTATTTTCGTCTCGAATGGCAGGTCTTGTTAATTCATGTCTAAACTTATAAGGATTATATCGTTTTGATTTTTGAACAGAAACATTTTTATAATTTGTTTTTCCTGGGTCCATTATATTTTCATTTTCATCTGATAATAAAGGAAATGATGACAATTGACACGAACTATTTGAAAATTCTTTCAAATAATCTTCTTCTTTTCCAGAAACATTATTTTCATGTTCTATTTTTTCTTCTTCTAATTCTGGAAATAATAGTGGCAATGGTGATAAATAATCTTCTTCTTTTCCAGAAACATTATTTTCATGTTCTATTTCTTCTTCTTCTAATTCTGGAAATAATGGTGGCAATGGTGAACACTCGGGTGATGATAAAAGAGGTGTATTATATGAAACATTAGACAAATTAACTTCTTTCAAATCTGCATTATCCTCATCACATTTCAAAACTGACAACGGCATTTTCAAAGCTGATGAATTATGCAAATTTGAAAACAATAATGGCGACGGTGATGGTGGTAATGGCGAAAGAGAAGAAGGAGGAGAAGGAGAAGGATCTAAAATGTTTACCAAATTAATTTCTTTCAAGTTTAGAGATGGTGTTTCAGATACGTTCGAAGTTGATGTTGATTGTGTTAAATTCTTTTCCTCCTCAAAAACGTTTTGGTTTAGCGAAGTTAAATTTTGGTTCTGTTCCATATTAAAGTTTCAATGATTTAGTTAATAAATCTTCTCAAAGAGTGATTATAATTTGTAATACAATGTCTATTTATCGGAAAACGGGTAAAATGGCACGTAGAAATAGTATCGCAAAATTATTTGAAAAAAATGATGATGAAATACCAAAAACCAATGAACTAGTTTCTAAAGAAGTATGCAGTTACGTGAACCCTTGTATTGAAAAAAGATCACTTTTAAATCGTCCTGTTCGTCGATGTAGTATTAATAATGATGATGAAGTGTTTGTGAATCAGGAAGATGATGATATGATCATTAACAAAGAGACCAAACTAAAACGTAAATCAATCAATTCTTTTAAAATAGAAATACAAAAGTTAATAGAAACGATTTCAGGTATTGATAGTGTTCATTTTTCGAACTCAAAAGTCATTAAAGTTAAAACTGCACCTTACGATTTTCAACCAGATTTACCTTTATCAGAATATGAAAAAAATTTAGGATTTAAACCACTCCCAAAAGAAAAGATTCCTCCTTTATTAAATACATTACGTAATTTAGAGTTATTCGTTCAAAAGATTACAAAGTATTATGATCGCGATTTTTACGGTCACTGGACTACCTTAGCAAAAGCATCTCTACTTGATTATAAATTTGCTTTAGAAAGAATACGTGATATACGTTCCAATGTTTCCCTTCTCCTTATCATGTGTATCAATGGAGAATTATGCCAAGAAAAAGATGAAGAAAAAATAAAAGAAATACTCTATTGGAGAGATTCTCAGTATGGACCATCCAAGTATGATATCAATTTAATTGATCAACTTGATACATTTAGATCATCAGAAAAACAACATTGTATTGCAGAATCAGTGCATCGTAATATGGCAAAATTTATAATTGCTACATTTCCATTAGAGGTTATTATAGAGAAATTAATTGATCAAGCTCAAGACCTTATAGATTTGGATTCAGAATTAAAAGATAGACTTTGTTCATTTCTTAATTATTTTTGCAATGTTTTTTATAATTTTTATAAGAATTATTTTATTTGTCCTCGTGATGGTTGTGGTAATCTCATTCCTCCCAAGTAAGACAAGTAAAAAAAATAATTTAAACAAGATGATTTTTATTGACTTTCATATTTTATTTTAAAGTGTTATATGTAATTTGACATTAATTTTCGTTACACGCTTTTTTCTTTTTTTTCTTCACTTGCTTTAAAAATACAACCTATAAATTCTAATGCTTTAAATTTTTCTCTTTCAAATATTTCTTCTTCTAAAAAAATTCGTGATGAATTTTTATTTAAAAGAATCTTCTGTCCTCGTTGCAACGATAAATAATGAAATAATCGACTATTATTCATTGTTAAAGGATTAATCCACTTCTCTGATGTAAAAAAGAAACGAATTTGAAATGTATGTGATTTAAGAGTAATAAATTTCAACACTCCTTTGGGTAAAATAGAAGGTTCATGTAATATCATGTACAACGCTCGAAAAAAACAAGCTATTTCATTTTTATATATTTGAGATTGATTTAAAGTTAAAATTACTTGTGTAAATATTCCTTCTTCTAACGGAGTAACATATCCATTCCATATGTTAAAACTTAATCCATTAAGAGTTTGATTACAAATAAAATCTTGTCCCGGATAACGAGCATCATGTTCAATCTTGACCATAGTAAATTTTCCCTTCTTAAAAAACGAATAATCTGAATGAAAATTCATAACCACTATCTGACAATCACATTCGACCTGTTCATTTTTAACATAATGTCTACATGTTTCAAATGGAACAGTTTGCCAACCAAAAAGATTTTCTTTCTGTCTAAAGATAAAATGTTTTTCCGAACGTTTTCGGTACTTTTTAGTATTCTTCATGTCAATCATTTGTTTGAGAGTTTTCCTTAAAATTCCATTAAAAAAATCCATTTCATGAGTATTCACTTTTCTATATAATATATTTTTGTATTCATTTTCAATTAAACCTGAAGAATACATTTGAGTAAACACTCGTTCAAGTTTTCTTTTACAATCATCAAAATTACAACATAAATCGTTATTTTTCATCGTTGAGTTTTAATTGAACATAAAATACACAAATTAGTTTTATTTTCTAATTTTTTTCGATTAAATAATATTCATTTCATTTACGTACCAATATTGTTTTTTTAGTTACCACGTAATACTAAAAAAATCAACTTTATGTCATATTTTTTTTCAAATTGAAATTATTATAGTAAATAATTTTTTTACCGTAACCTTAGGCGAAAAGGGAAGAATAAAAAATATATCAATTTTAGTACGTGAAAAAAGTTATATTAGTTTATTCAGATCATACAACTATAACAAAAGTTTGTAAAATCTTTGATTACCTTACAGCTCAACTATGACCACTAATGAAACTGCTTTTAATGAAACTGCTCTTTATAAAATTATCAATAGAGCGATAAACGAATTTAAACACTCTCGTATTTCTTATGTTTACTTTTCTAATGAAATATATATACCTATTATCGTTTTAATAATACTCGGTGTTTTTTTCTCTGTACTACTGACTACACTTTGGTACCTTGAAGTAAAAAAACTAGCATTATCACAACCACAGACACCCAGTTATATAAACAATAAAGAACGACAGTACAAGTTTGGCCATGTATATTGTAATGTTCATGACAAAGGAAAACATGAATTACAAAACGTACCTCTATAATGATTAAAAATATATACCAATATTTCAAGATACTAAAGAAGAATAAAAATTAACTATGTAAATTAAAAGATGTAAAACACAGGATTTATTTCACGTTCTCTAATAATGATGATAATACAAGGTTTTTAATTATATATAATTAACAAAACTACATGTTTTGATCTAATTGATTATCATGATTGAGTTTTAACCATGGCACCAAATTTTTCTGCATGTCAGATTTTTTTTCCAGACGTTTGTTATAATATAAAAGGTATCGATCTATGGAATATAAAACTTTTTAAAACAGATAAAACCAAAATCTTAAAAACACTTGGAAGTACTGAATTTTGTGCTTCTCTATCTCACGATTTAACAGAAGAATTAAAAACTTGGAGTTTAAGGTTTATATCGACTCTTTTTGTACCACTTAACCATAACGTATCAGTGCACAGATTTGGACGCTTTACGGATAATATATGGGATTACTTTCCATCTGAAGAATGTTGGAATAATTTTGAAACAAGAATACGTTTTACATTACTATGTAAAATTCTCAATACTTCAGGATTAGAAACATTTGAAAACCAGGGACCAAAATGTGTTCCTTATTTTCAATGGACCTCATCTAAGAACTCAAAGAAAAAATTACAGTGTGATTTCAAAAAATTTATGGAAAAAACCAATGAATACAAACCAACCCCATTTGACGTTCTTATATTAGTATATAACCAAGACTGGTGGCCTTTTGATAGTAAAAAAGATAAATGGATTCAAAAAAAGACTTTTAGATTAGGTGTTTTTTTAATTCCGACATGTGATTATAAAAGACAGAAAGTACAAATATATACTTTTCGTAAAATTATTTATATAAACCAAAAAAATAACAATGATAATAATAAGAATGTTACTATAACTTCATTAAGATTCTTAAATGAACGTTGTAATTTAGGTCATGTAATTCTAATTTAAGTTATCAATCAAATATTCAATCATAAGATTATAACTCTTTTGATCATCATTGTGTTTTCTTCTTTTTGCTTCTCTTGATTCTATTGTAGATGATAAAATATCGCGTATTATTAAAATAAATTGATCTCGAATTTTTTGTTCATCCTCAATATTTCTTGAATTCATTTCAATAATTTCTATATGATCATTTTGAAATATTTCTCTAGAAATATGACAAACGTTAGAACAAGTTAAAACCAAAGAATCTATATCTCGAGTATATTCATAATTAACATTCTTCCAAATAAATTGTTTTTTTTCCAAATTTGTATCAATGTCTCGTTTTCTTTTTTTCTTCTCTGCCTCTTCCTCTTTCTCTTTCTCTTCGCCTTGTGTACACATTTGGTTTTTTATATTTTCTATAGCTAATATTTTTTCATTATCATCATCATCAACACATATCTTTGATATTATTTGTTCATCTTCGTATCCATCAACTCCATTCAACAACAATAAAATGTTACTAAAATCATTTAATTCAAATTCTTTCGTAAGAATATCAAGTATCTTAATTATAGCTTTTGTAATATTATAGAATGTTGTATAGTTCGAACATATAGGGCAACTTTTCACAGCCACTAATTTGTTTTCAAAAAAACAATTTCCATTTATAGTACCGTTTTTCCGTTTACCAGATTCAAAATTTTGATTTTTTTGATAATCATCGTCGTCATTATCATTCTTCTTCATCAGTTTCGGCATGATCATCCTCCTCCTCGTGGCCTTTAAAATTGCTCGCTTGGTAAGACCTTGACCATTGTCCCGAGAAAACACATCGTAACGATTCTGGGAATTCTTTTCCTTTATGTTTTCCATGAATAAACAATATAAACGCTAACGAAATCCAAACGAATCGTGAATCTGGAGTTTCACTAATACCTATTCTTTTTTTAACATTTTTATATAAATCTAATAAACATGGTTCAAAAGAAAAAAGAGTTAACGTTTCATCTCGTGGATTAAAAAAATAATTATTTCTTTTTCTTAACGGTAACGTGTATCCACAGTAACCCCTGATTTTGATAATCGTATTCGATTGATTTTTCGTCGCAATAATAGGAGCAAGTAAAGTTTCTACGACCTCATCATAATTGACTTTATAACGAGTAAGTAAAAATTGATCAAAAACATAAACGCAACCACGAAGTATCGGATTAATAGGTGTATGAAATATAGACTCTACCAATTTACAAGAAACTAATGTCCGCTTCTCATGAATGAAATCTATTAACTGTTGAGTATCTTTTCCCTTGTTTCTACGTTCTGCTTCTAAATAACAAATACAGATCAGAGCCTCTTTATGACATTGAAATAATCGTGTTAATTCTTCATATACTATAGTAAATAACTTAGAATAAGGAAACCCTTGAAGAGACGTTTGTTTACGTACTATGGTTACATATAAAACTGTCCCTTCAACATATATCTCATCAACAGGTCCTCGATCATTTCCAAGAACATACCCTACTTCTAACTGATTTTCATCTTCGATACGTCCCACTAGATTATCTTGAAATAAGTTTAAAAGGAATTGGACAATACTTAATTCTGAAACAGAAGGAAACAATAGACTGATATTTTTTTTACAATTATAATAAAAATCATTCGAATCAATTTCAAAACACAATGCAAAAATAGAGCAAAAATCAAGCGAAAAAAGGACAGAAGTCTTTGGAAGAGTCATAAAGGAATTGTATACTAGTAGTAAAGATTTCAACACTTTATAGCCACGTTATATTATTCATTAACACAGAAAAAATATATAATTTCAAATATCAAAACATTTTATTTTTTTTTGGTTTTCACACGTTTAGATAACATTTGTTTTTGGAAGTGTGTAAGAAAATCGGCTAAACTTTCTTTCTTGATTTGTTTCTTCAATTTTTCAATATATTCTTTTCCTACAGTTACTACATTTTTTATAAAAGGTAGTTTATGTTCAATATGTCCAAACAATTCTTTAAGTGAATTTTCAATCATAGTCCATTCTTCATGTCCAAATTTTAAAAGTTCATCCCATACACTACGATCTTCTTTTCTTGGTGCTTCTTTTGAAACGTCTTCACACCATTTAACCAACCACTCATACATTGTCTCTAAAGCGCTATCATTCTCAAATTTTAACCTAAACATTTCTTCTCCGGCACTATCAATTCTTTCTATCAAATTATAAGTCTTTTCTTTTTTGTTCCTTATCTCTGTTATAACCCGAGGTTTCCAATGATGTTTATTTTTTAAATCTTCCCAAAACGTACCCAGTTTAGGATCGAGAGATTCTTTCATCTCAGCAATAAACACTTCATATCCATGACTTGCAGTCATACAAAACGCTTCAAAAGAAATATCATCTTCCTGTTTCAAAAAATACAACGCTTTAATTAATTTATGCTGTAATCCATTAATTTGAGCAACGAGTGCATGTACATTTTGATATTTCTTTTCATACGAGACTGAAATTTGTAATGTCAAACGGGAAAACTCATCAAATATAATGACTTTTTCATACTCGTCATCATTTTCACAATTAAAATTTAGAGTAGTATTTTTCAGTAAATTCTTAAACCATTTCCCAGGCATAGTAAACGATTCCCTTTGTTTAGGTGCATCAAGTTGATCAGTAATGGTTTTAAAATAATTGGGCTCATATCCATATTTACCAATTTCTAAAATTACTTTAAATTCTTTTGGTGCATCTCTACATTCAATCTTGAACACAGGTTCAAAACGTGTCATCATACACTTTTGCGCCATAATAATTATGAATTCGGATAATCAAGATACGTAATTTCGTCTGGAACTAAAATCCCGTTTTTACTACAAAGTCCTATAAAACAATTAATTCTATCCTTGTGATCGTTAATTACAGTAATTAATGGTTGTAACTCTTGAATAACTAACGAATAAATCTTCGTCAATACTGAAGAATCAAAAGATTCTTCTGAAAATATAACGTGTGGATTTAAACCTTGCACAGCAAAAATTTTTTGCATAAGGAAAAAAACTAAAATTTTTTCATCTATACTTAATTTTCTATCCACGTCTAATAAACTTCTAATAACAATCAACATTTCGCGACACGAATTACTCTTTTTTAAATTATAAATCTTAGTCAAAACAGTTAATTTATTCTTAATCAATATAGTCTTCCAAAACTCTGAAAGTGAAACCATTTTAGGTGACCGCGACAATTCTACTACGACACCAGATTTAACCAAAATAAAATGATGATTCATATCAATTTTCAATCGTTTGGTTTGCATAGAGCATTTAACATCAGTCTGAAAATCACTGTTTTCATACGAAAACCCGGGTAAATTTTTAACATACTTTTTACAACGTTTTATTTGTTTTTCTCGCTCTTTTTTAGGATTCCTTAAAATTTCATTCTTCACTCGTATCTCATTCAATAATAAACGCAACACTTTACTAAATTGATTGCTATGATATTCAAGATGATCATACAAACATTTAAAATCTTCTTTAATAAACGCCAATTTTTTTACATTTTTATGAAGTTCCTGTATAGTATTATTACCCAACTGCAATATCTCATTCATATCATTTTTACCTAACTTATGCTTTAAAAATGTTTTTCCATCAAAAGAATGATCGTAAATACCAGAAGCAGACCGAGTCGAATTTGTTTCAACCTCAATCGATTTTTGTGACTTTTGAAGAAATCCAAATAACGAAGCCGCAAAAGCATTACCAAAAGCGATTCCAGTAAATTCAGACTTAGAATCAGAAACTTTTATAGTTTGAGCCATGTTTTAATATCTTTTAAATATACCAACTTCTTTTCTGGAATATAATAACGAAGATGCTCAGGCGAAGAGGAAGGAGAAATGAAAGTTTCCTTTATATCGGCACCTCTATTAATAATCGCTAATTTATCTTCCGTTTTCCCTTTAATTGCAGTATTAAAAAATAAACCACATTGATTTTTACCCAAGATACCCTTTTCAACGCAACGTGCAAATAATCTTTCCATGTTCCATTGTAAATTACAATCTAATTCAGTCGCTTTCAAGGTAGCAAAAAGTGCAGATTTATTGAATATAAAACTATTTCCTATTTTTTGACATAAATATTCATCCGCTGTAACCGTATGTTCTTCTTCGTGATACTTTACATACTTACTCGCTGGTACTTTTTCGTTTGCTAATAGAAGAACTGTTTCCTTTTCATCGAATCTTTTAGCTGCTACGGCACATGTTTCACCTGTTAATGCTTCGTATGAACACTCTTCTGATTCTTCATCACAAAAATGTAACCAAGACGCAGTCTTGATATTACACATATAATTCAAACACAAAAGTAACATTTTATGGTTTTCATATTCGTTTTCTAAAGTGATTTGCATCAATCCCTCTTTATGCGAAAATGTATAATTAAGACCAAGTTTCATAAAAATATGTTCCCGTACGATTCTCAGTGGAAAGGCTTGAAACCCAATATCAAGATACCAAGAATGATCATCCATTTCATTTACCATCACTCGTTCACCTTCTTCTCTTACAAAAGATAAAAATTTCATATACCGTTTAAATCGTCTAGTACTATTCGAAATAAAAACAACCTCATTATCAAGAATTTCATTGTAATCAAAAGCTTGACGCATCATAGTCAAAATCTGATCCCGTATTTCCGTTTCGGTTTCTGTAAATAACATTCCAGCAAATCCCTGTGAAATATAAAATCTTTTTTTATTTTTATCTCGTTGAAAAGATGTGAAAAACACATCTTGTCGATCACGAAATTTTCTCATTTTTGACAAAGCTGAAATAGTACTTTTCACTTCAATCATATCAAGATTATTTGGATTTTGTTCTGCCACTGAAGCAAAATCAGTTCCTGCCAATTCAAAATAAGGATAAGTTTCCCCGTTATTTTCACTACCATCATTTTTCCATTCTTGAAATGGATTAACACCATCTAGTAACAATCTTGCACCTTCCATAACTCTAATTTCTTCAGAATTAGGTGTTAAACTAGTCGCAAAAAGAAGATCAAACCCAGTCGTCTTAAAATAATTTCTACATTCATGAAAGTTTTTAACGAAACATTTATTACTGAAACGAGTCTCCTCTCCTTCCTCTGCTTCGCCTTTCCTACATTCTATATTATCTTGTAGCATAGCAATAGATCCACGAAGAGCTGCAATACTAGCAGCCAATAATCTTACACTTCTTAAATGTCTAGCATCGATAGCAAAAGGGCATTTCGTCTGTTTAATGATTTTAGTTATAATGTTCATTTTTTCTTCAATTTCAAAATTTTCGGTTTTACTTTCCGAAAAATCTTCAAAGTTGATATATCTACATAAATCATAAAAAGCATTTAAAGAAATCGACATATCAACAAACTCTCCCAATCCCGACTCCTGGATATTTCGATGCATCTTTTCAAACGGTTTATCCGGTGTAATGACATCCTTGAGTCGATCAAAAAAGAAATTAATCATCCTATCCGAAAGTCCAGCATCAATTCTAAAATTAGAACATATAACATAAGATTGATTTTTTACGGTCCGTATTTTATGTTCTTTTCCATCTTTGGTTAAAGTACTGATAAAATTTCCTTCTTCCATAATAGATTTTAAATAATCGATTTTTTGCGACTCTATACATTTTGGAAACTCATCCATAAACTGGACACCAAACGTCCCCGAATATTCCACTTCCGGAGCTTTGATCATCGACGTAGTCGTTGATACTCTAACATCAGACGCTATTTGTGGTAATTCTCCACTTTCAGATTCATTACGATCAAACAATAACCGCATGCTTTTAAATAAAAAACTCTTTCCTGCACCATAAGAGCCCATACAACTCATATGTAAACGACGTTGTGTCGTAATGGAATTAAAAAAAAGTAAAAACAAGGCCATAACAATATTTGGTATATGTCTTCCCATCAAGACATCGCACAATGTAACGATCACATCAATCATTCTAACATACCAATTAAAAGTAGTATGATTCATCATCATCGATAAACCGAGAGACTGATTTAATGGTCCATTTTTTGGCCACGTCGTTTCTTCATAGTGTAGTAACCGTTTAAAAATAATACGTAATAACTGACTTTGATTTTTATAATTACTTGCACGATTAAGGAGTTCTGCTAAAGAATGTGTATTATTTTTTAACTTTTCATAAAATTCAAATTTATTCGTCGTTCCTTCTGCCGCATTAGAACGATCCTTATGATGTGAAAATATTGAAAAATCAGTTAGTTTTCGACTCATTAGAAAAGCTGTTTCTTCATCCATGGCATCATATTCGTTTTGAGAAATAAATTCTCTAAGATGACATTTCCAATCATCTTTATCTTTCATACAGATACTTAAAAATGGTTGCTGAGAAAACTTGAAACCATTCGTCTTCCAAAAAATTCCATCTCTAAGATTAATTGTTTTTTCTTCCCAAGTATAAATTAATCGTTGCGCACATTCTTTTAAAGCAGGAATATTAGTTTTATTTATAATTTCCCAAATATCGTTATCCGTAATACGGTCGCGATGAGTGGGAATATGCGATAATAAATAAGATGACTCTATACGGGATTTAACAAACAAGACAAAATCGCGACGAAATTTACCAAATAAAAGAGAATGCGTTTTCCAAAAATTTGGAGAAAGAAGATAAAACATTGTAATTCCAAATGTATTAGGTGGCCTATTCAATATAATTTCAATCACTCTTTTTGATTTGTATTTTAAATTATCTTCTTGTTCTTCATAATTGAGTGCAGACGAAAAACAGCTAGACTGTTCTCGTGAATAGAACTCATTCATAAAATGTTCCAATTCCCACGATTTAAAAACATTTCTTCCTTCACAATTTTCATCAATTTCATTATCATCATCATCATCACTAACCCTTCCATCCGGAATCGATGTTCCATTAACTTTATCATTAACATTAAGCACAGCTAGATATTTATGATAATCATATAAGATCAAAATAAAAAAATCCCTAATTTTTTGCGGGTACCCCTTCCGGGAATGTGAAATAGGAGACGTTTCATTTAAACCTCTCACTTGACAAAACCCTTCTTGTTTTTCACGTAAATCTTCGATGCGTTTTCCTGTTTGACGCAATTCATCTATATCGATGAGTCCTCTATTATACATAAGCCATAAATTAACAAAAATCTCAGCAGTTTCCGGTGTGAGATCTTTCTTACACATGCCCAAGTAAACAGCATTTCCAAAAGAAATAGCTATACGGTTCCGTAACGTTCCTTCACTCGGTCCTTCCAATTGTTGGAGTAATTGTATATGCGTCCAATCTAAAATTTCTAATAAATCAAGAATGAATTCAAGAAAATCCAACATCTTATAACTGGTTCTATCATTTGTCCCATCAAAAACGACTGTCATCCATACCATCTCTTCATTAAAAATTAACGTTTCCGATGTAATGTTAGGCTGGGTTTGTTCCATGGAAATATTTACGACATTCGTTTTAAATACATGAAAACTATTTGTACGTTTCTTCTTTTTTCCTTCAGATTGAAGAGTTTCCAAAGAGAGTTTTCGTTTTCTACTCCCCATGGCAAACCTATGGATTTGCATATGGTTAACAATCCAAATATTTTCATTCACAATAGACGCCTACATAGAAGAATGTATATTATCATCAGAAAATACTCGTTTATGTAAAAAACTTCGATTTGCAGAATACGTAGGAAAATATTATGCTAAAAAAATTTTATATTTAGCCTATTGTCAAGATGTATATTCTACCTATCATCAACCCGCAATCATTTGTTACAAACAATATGGCGAAAAGGAGAAGAAAGAATACAGTCACTTTAATAAAATGAGATATTTTAAAAGCAATAATTTCTATAGTACCTCTTATCAAAAACTCAGTTTCAGAACTGCATGTAAAAATAAAACAATAGAAGTGAATAATTATTTCTACAATCTTTCTGAAACTGAGTACGATTTTGGGCGTTTATGTCCCTATGGTTGGAAACGTAGTTGCACAAAAGAAGGAATAACATGTATATCAAGAAATGGCGGTTTTGAAAATCA
This sequence comes from Zoanthus sociatus, assembly GCA_025331085.2. Classification (NCBI taxonomy): domain Eukaryota; kingdom Metazoa; phylum Cnidaria; class Anthozoa; order Zoantharia; family Zoanthidae; genus Zoanthus; species Zoanthus sociatus. The sequence continues at coordinate 17,690 of JAOBAY020086007.1, forward strand.
GCCTTTTTATACACGGAACCAAATTCCTATATTACGAAATGAATCTACTTGGTTACCCGTAGCGTTTCAAGTTTCAACCGGGCTCTATTACACGTCTAAAGAAATCGTTCCAGTGATACAGAATGAAGTAATTTGTATCATGCCCTGGACAGAACTGAATGCTCGAATGAATAATTATCATTGCCATGATATAAGTAACTATGGTTGCGAGCAAGCTCAAAACTCTTTTTGTTTTAAAGTATCGGGTCATCCCGGAAATCGTTTTAGAATAAAATATCATTTTGAATTAAGTCAAGATAAAACATTATATACTGATATTGTTTCAGGTATATATTGTCTGGATTACATGCCCTTCGCATATATTTATTGTATGCATTCAACTACCAATAACGAGACATTTACGATTGACACGAGTTGGGGAGGACGTCATAAGACAATTAGTTTCATTTTTCATTTTTTAATTCAACGTTTAGAAATTGAAGTTCCAACAAGAAAAGTAACGGAAATACGAATCATTGGATTAACGATTTTCGCCATCCTTTTTTCATTATTATACATTATTATCAAGAATGGTATTAGCTTTTGAAAGATTATAAAAACAAAACATGTTTTCAGAAAAACTTTTACAAGAGATAAGATCTTTATTACATCTTATAACTGTCTTTTTAGGTATCGTTGTAATTTTGTTTTCCTTCTTTTCTCTACTATATCATATCGTTAA
>JAOBAY020086008.1:0-10468 GCA_025331085.2 Zoanthus sociatus
CTGGGTGTTTCTGGGGGGGTCCCGGGGCCTGCCCAACCTGCCCCCCCCCCCCCCTCCCCGAGAAATTTTGAAATTCAGACTCTCGGAAATGCGATTTCCAGCATTTTGAGGACCTTTTGGTAACCTTTCATAAACAGTTTTAAGCGGAACTTAGTAATAAAATGCAATCTTTTATTCTGAAACACTGTGATTGTCAACCTTGGATGATGATCATTCGCTCCTAAATTGTTGAATATCAACGTAGAACAACATTCTGGGAAAAACCGGAAGCCCTTGAATATATATTTTAGAACACACAGTCCGTTGTACAAAATCAGCCGTATGAAATCTTCAACTATTATTAGTCTGATGAAAAAAAAAATTGAAAACATTTGATACTGGCTACGGCCCTAAAAGCTTGATACTGAGCCACGATTTGGGGCTTTTTACCTTCTTTGAATAAAAGAGAACTTTATAAATATTCAAGGTTTAACCAAATCACAAAATGCTTGTAGCAAACTACCCCCAAAATTTAGCTTATTTATTTTACAAAAAAATTATTATTTGGTGCACTTTAAATTTCAAACCTAAAAACTTACATTCCACTTTGATGGTGGTAGGTGACGATCAATGTAAGCAAGAAAGCAGTCTGTATTATACTGATGAATCATTTCACCAACTCTGAATGTTGTGACCATCATTGCACCTCCTAATCCTGCGGCACGATTACCAATAAACACCAATTCACTTCCAGAATACAATTTAATTTGTGATGATATCAGCTCTAATGCACCACCTTTGTAAGCAGTGTTTTGCAAAAACTCAACTTTTCCATCGACGTAGAGTATACTGTTCTCGAGATGCGCTGCGCCTACTCCAAGGTTACCTTGAAAAACATTGTGGCCCTTGAAAATGACATCAACTTGTTGACTTGTAAAAGGGCTAGAAAAGGTTGGTGTCGAATTCAGATGGACATGCTTCATTATTTTGCAATTGACAATTTGTGGTACTAACGGCAACTGGACACCTAGGGGTAAAGCTGTAACAAACCGGATTGCCCTGCTACGATAGCCATAATTAGATAAAAACAGTATATTTTCCAGTCTAAGCATTGAATTGTTTGATTTGTCAATGTAGCTCATAAAAAAGCCATCTACTCCAGCACCTCTTCGTCCCCTATTTTGTTTAACAATAAGATTTTTCAAAACAACTTCCATCTTGCTTGCTTTGTCCCACAGAGAAAATGTAATTGCACCACCTGCCTGAGCACCGTAGTTATAAGAGAGATTTCCGCCATTAAATCGTACTCTATTATAATGCGATGACCCTGACCCCAGCAAATACACTCCACCACCATAGGTAGCTGAATTATTTCTAAAGCTGCAATTTCTTATATAAACAGAGCAAAGCTTCGCTCCTTTGACGAAAGCCACTAATAGACCGCCTCCTCTTTTATAAAACCCACTAATATTTGATGTGGGAGCGACGTGAAAATCCGAGTTATTAACAAGAGCAGAATTGCGCTCGAAAGTTGTATTCTGAATGGTTGCAGAGAGCTTTACACCTTGAAAAAACATAATTGCCAACGCTCCACCGGAGGAAGTTAAACCTGGTTCAAATATGGCACTCTCATTGCGAACATTACCAGTATTGTTGATGAAAATGCAATTTTCAACCGTAATACTACTGTCAAAAGCGTTTAAACCAGCATTTACGTTGTCACGAAATGTGCATTTGCTAAAAGATATATTGCCTCCTTTCCAAACTAAAACTGCGGCAGCAAGACTTGGACCACAGTTTTGGAATGCGAGATAACTAAAATGTATATTTCTTGCATATCCAACTTCTGGTACAATTCGTGAGCCAACAACAATTCCGGCATTTTGAGAATTACATTGAATCACTGACGAAACTATTTCGCTAGTAATATATATAGTTTTTGACTCATTTGGCTGCACAACAGAAATTTGATCTTGTAGGACGTACTTTGCGTCAATAATAGCGATCTTTAACGTCGTGGCGTTGTTCAACGCTTTCAATGCATATTGAAGCGAAAAGCAAGGATAACGGAATCCACTGACCAAGCACGACGAATCATCATGTCCCTTTGTTTGTGATACTGCAACTTTAAGCACCCTGCAAGGGCTCAACCCGAAATACGAAAACAAGATGAAAACAATTGCAGTGGTTGCGACCTTTCGAAAATGAAATTGAGAGAGTGTGATTCTTGTACTAACCATGTTGATTGTCCGTTAAATTGCAAGTTATCAAACAATAATTGATATTTTTTACTCTTTGATTTGCAAACTTCGGAGATATCGTTTAGTTGAATGATCAATCTACAGCCAACTCGTGTAACACACGTGTTTCTTTGTTTCCCTGGCTCTGATCTGGGAAGCGCCTCAGATTACTGGGGCTGTACATAAAGTGTAACACAACACCAACCTAAATACGAACCGCTGTTTTTTTAAAACAAAAAAAATCTAAAGTAAAAAATTGAGAAATACTACATTCTTCTTATGCACCAGTCATTGGAAAGCCCCCGGACCCCGACTCCCCCCTCCCATTCGCAGATAACCGAGGACAGAGCGAGGATTTCACCACCAACTTCACTTGATTTTGGTTCCCCTTTGGGCAGAGGAAGCGCTTCATTTCACGACCTTGCTCGAAATCTCTTCTTGACCTCTTGACCTTTTGATAATTAAGCTTGTGATCGTCCGGTGATCGTGACGTGGCTGCACTTTATCTACTTGGAGGACTGGGCTCGAAGCGAATGGCAGGTGGTATGATCTAGAATTACATTCCATTCGTCAAACCGCCCTTTTCGAGCGAATCTAAATCTAAATCCATAATCTACAAAGGGACAGAACCATCACTGCAGATCCAAAGCTGTTGCGAAGCCTGGGAGTTCCTTTTTAGTTGTCTTGCGTTTTACTTCCGCTTGCCTAGTTAAAAGAAGTTTTGTCACAGGCCTAGGTGATTTTATTATTTGTAAATGGCAAAGGCAAGAAAAAAGTCCCCATGCGGATAGGGTAGCAGTCTTTTTTGGCGCTTCTTCTCAGCATTGTCATATAGAGTAATAATTTATCTTTACAACCGTCATGTCGATCAGTGTGCTTTATTGAAACAATCCACGTAGTGTAATCAACTAGCTTGAATAGTTCGATCATTTCCGTACGAGAAAGCAAAAAGCTAACATTTCAAGGGTTACCTAAGCCCTTTATCAGAGCAATTGTTTTTAAACTGCAATTTAACTGATTAAACCAAGTGCTTCATTACTCTCAACGTACTTCAATGGTTTGTACACTTTCTTTTTTACAAGAACATCAGGATGAAAATAGCCCAAGAACATGCTAAGGACGTTAACACAGCCAAGGCCGAGGAATGGCAGACAATTTTGTTAAAAATTATTACAGCACAAAATCATGGAGTCGGCAAATACTAGAATAGCGCAACAGTTTGCAATTAGAGTAAAATAGGTGAAAATTTTACTATAGCAGTAGGTCTCATTACTTTCTCTTTTACTCTACCTATCGCCCTTTTTATAAAGGAACCATTAATATTTTCCATTCCTTGTTGTTCTTACAAAGATGTTAAAAAAATATATCATGTACACCAAATACGTATATATACAGGCGCGTAGCCAGCCTGTTTTTTCTGGTAAGCCCGGATTCACAGGTTGACGAAGCTTAAGCCGACCCAATAATTTTTCTGATAATAAGTCAAAATGGAGACGAAAATAAAAGCAAAATTTATTATTACTTTGATGGATTAATTGGAAGCATTTCGAGCCATTCCAAAAGGACTGGTCTAAACAGAAGTTCACTATCTGGTCCATCGACTTCACCACTCCCCCTCGGCAGTCTATGTCGCTGTTTGCGACGTGGTGATGTTTTAAATGAATAATGAAGAAAACAAGTCCATTATAATTATTTCGAGGGACCGTTTTGTCTGTTCTGTACCTTCATTTTCCGAAATGAAAGTAATTGGATGAAAAAAGTTGCTAGGATTTCAGAATAACTGGTGTGCCCGGGCTTATCTTGCTTATAGGTAGCTACGAGCCTGATATTAGAAACATTTTAAGAACATTTGAGGATAAAATCCCTGAAATGTTCAAGATCATTCAGCCTTGGCCCAAAAATAAGACGTTTGATAAAAAAGAATGTATTTAAATTTTTTTTTTCAACAATTACTGTTTGTTGTTTAAAAATACTATAAAGCTAAGCCTTTATAAGTTTTAACGGAACCGGAAAAATTTCCATCCATTCAATGCAGCTAATCAGGACAAAACAAGTGTAATATCACTAAGATTTGATTATTTGAAGCTTTAACTCCCTCGTAAAGCATCGCTAATATTTTTGATATGGTCTTTCAACGTGTGTGGTACAAACTCCTTTATCACTTTACAATTGACTAATCTCTAGTAAACTCCTTTGGGAATTCTAAGAAAAGTTCAATTCAAAAGAAATTTTAATATTTACAAAAAGGAGAGCTAACCATCGTAACAATTCAAGAAAACTAGTTTCAAAGATTTTGCTTTTACGTACGAAAGCTTATATCAACTGAGAAATAATGTCCGAAGAGGAGTTGTTGATGAGGTAAAAAGGTAAGTTTGGTTTTTCTGTTGGTAATCTAACTGTGAAGAAAATTTTGGTATGTATTCGTTAAGTTAAATTCAAAGCAAGGTTCTATTCATAAATTAGACTTTTTGTTTAGATTAATTGTAAACATACCTTGCCTTTGAAGCAAGTCTATATCTTTTAGTTGAACTTAATTCCTTCTTTTCTACATTGCAAATTGTTCTTGTTCATGCGGTCTCCCTTCTAACGCGCCATGGCCATGCGTGGTTTTCCAATGCAAAATTTCCCCGCCTTAACATTAACAATGCAAATTCAAGTTTTCAAAAGACTAGTTGAAAAACAAATACACGCTTTTTGTTATATAAGAAACTTTACAAGAACATTGCGGCTAAATTTGGCTAAAAATTAAGAACAATTCAAGAACAAGTCAGGCTGAGGCTGAAAAAGAGTGAAAATGTTTCTAATGAAAACTTTACTGAATTTAATTTTTCAAATCGCTCACAGCAAATTAAGAGCAATTTAAGGCTGAAGACCCTAAAAATTAAGAACAAACGTTAACAGCCTTGGCAAAATTTACTCAGTTACTGGTCCTTGTAAAAAAGCGTGTAACCATTTTTCCTCAAACCCAATTCAAATATATTCAATTGACGCCGTTATTTAATTGTCAAAATGGTTATCATCTTGGCATGATGTATACAATGTGTCTTATCATACATGAATTTAAACTATCGAGTCAGCAGTCACATTCTACATTTAAACTTAGACAGAGTATAATATATTAACTAAAAACCTAAAAGCTAAATAACGTTTTAGACAAAATTGGGATCTTCAAATAAAATATATCATGTATATACTTAACAATTAGACCTCGGGGACGAATGGACTACGAGTAAATAGTCCATGAGGCCGTAGGCCGAATGGACTATTCAAATTCCTACTCCATAAGGCCGAGAGGTCTAACTCTTTTAGTACAAACCTACTATAATCGGTCAAAAAAGGATGTACAAATTAAATTATCGATGAAATCCTCTGATATTATAGCAAAACAGGCCATAACAGGGCTCATTACTATTTTGATCCGCCATCTTTTCGCTACTCGGTGACTATTACTACACCTTTTGCTGTTCATTTAGAGAAAATATCCAATCATTTGCATTAAAAGTCCGACATTAAGGCAAAAATACGTTCATTTGTGCCAAACGGCATTCAATAGCGCGAAATGCACAATGAACAAGGATATCTACATAACTGTGAACATTCAATTAAGTTTCAAGACGTGCACTTACATCTTCCGAAATTCAAACTTGACAAAGCAACTTTCATTTGCGCGCATTGTAAATTCAACAAGTTCAAAAGAATATTCTTTTGCATGATCGGGCATTCATTTCAGTGAACAATATATTCAATAAAATTTTTAACCATGGCTAAACAATCAATACCATCAATGGACAACCAATACAATTTTAATGAAAATCATTTACGCTGTTATACAAACAATAGAGTGTTCTTTACATTCCTTAAGCAAAAATGTACTTTCAAATAAAAATATTATATATGCCGGTTTTGTACTTCTTTTAAAAAAAAATAGAACGTTTACAAACTAGAATCAACATTGAATGATTTTGTATCAAAGGACTTTCAAATTTTTGGAGTTGCATGACTTGCATGCAGTCAATCATCTACGAAAATTTCCAGTGTTTCAAATGAAAATATGTACTGCAGTTCGGAGTATCTTATGCAAATTACGAACTGATTTTCACTTCTAACAGCGGCTTCTGAATTGCTTTACTGTATTTTTAGGATGGATTCAACGTTGATTTGAATTTGTAAAACTTGTATTTTCATTGTAAAACCGAACTGCTAGCCATTTGTACAAATGTTCTTAAAGTGTTTAAAGTGTTCTTCACATTCATTTCGCAAAAATGTTATTTTCAAATATGCTTTTTATAACAGCATTAATTACGAGAAAACAAGTGAAGTGAACTTTGACGATAAATGCAAAGTCTATTTTTAACCTTCAATTTCCTCGCCATTAAGGCACCGTGGCAAATACGTTTGCATAAACCGAAACCACTGGTAGGCTTTAGCAGCAGTTATGACACCTATGCAGCGCTGAAGAGCATCCAGTAGCAATCTCGTTCGCATTTCTCCTTACGGGATACCTAGGCGTCTGGCCTCCGCTCTATCATCCATTCGAGCCCGTATTTCGGGGCCTGGATGTGTCTCCTTTTATCGCTGCCTTCAGTAAGCTGATTGCCTGTGCTCCACTATGTTCAGAAATGGGCTGTAGGGCGGGAGCTTCTCCAGCGCAGTATTGGCCGCAGGGACGGCGTGATTTCAATGTGCTGGCACACCGTCGTACATGAAGATAACCTCCTCGTCGGGGTCTAGATGTTGCCTTGTCTGAGCCAAGAAGCCATTAAAACGAGGTGCATTCATCCCGCCAATATAGGCAGAATGAAAAAAAAGGCCATTAACGGGTGATACTGCTAGAGCCACGGTCACGTTCCGTCCTCGCTGGCCGCATACTTGTCTATATGCACGCTCACCCACCCTCGCCCTCCCGTGATTTCTGGCAGTCCAGATGTTGTAACCGCACTCATCAATAAAGACACAGTCGCGCATAATGGCATGGTTCATGAACCATTATGCATATTCTTGCCTTCTTTGCAAAACATCAGGTCTGTTTCTGTCTGCTGGAACAGGCCGAACCAGTTTAAGACAAAACAGCATTCCTTCCAAATGTCGACCAACAGTCCGGTCATGAATCACAGGTTTGGCAGGAAGTCTTCGCCTCAACTCTGCGTTCATCTGGCTTAGTGTAAGAAGACAGTTTTCGTTAATGATATCTTCAAGGCAATGTCTCATTTTGTCGTCAACCACCACGTTGTTTCGGCCGCCGCATGGTCTTTCTCTTATGCGCCCTTCTCTAATGTATCGAGCGACGATTCCTCTAGCCGTGGAACAATTTACTCCTAACGTGTCTGCCACTAACAAGTAATCCTCTGCTTCGTCTTCAAAAGCACGGACTATTCGCTCTCTGTGTTCCATAAGAATCCTATTTCTTCGTGGCATTTTATGCAAGTATAAAGTACTACAGTTAAAAAAAGACGCACAGATGAACCATATACAGCACAGAGAATTCAAGAAATAGTTTTAAGCTGTTTTTCAGTTTATATACGGGTTTGTGGTGAGAAAAATGCAACTTTTAGCACACATGCTCAAAAATATTTTCACTGCATTTTTATACATATTCATGCCGACTACGTAACATGTTTATTTGAACTGAAAACATTTTTGCGAAATGAATGTGAAGAAAACTTTATTGTTGCAAATGATTGCATATTTTCTCTAAATGAAAAGCAAAAGGTGTATTATTTATTTATTTGTTAATTAAATAATCTTATTTTCAAAAAGATAGTTTTTTTCTTCACCTGTATTACTCAGTTTACGAAAGTAAAACAAATCGTAAAGGTATTGATATAAAAACAAATTTGATATTTTTCTTGATAAATTTACATTTAATTTCCCACTAAGTCTGACACGCAACGCAGCGGTTTTACTTTAAACTAATTTTCAAGGCAGATTTACTTCAATAGTTGCAACGTTAAAAACCGTTGGAGAACTTATTTGTTACAATGTCACTTCTAGTCGCAAATGAAGTTGAGGCACTTTAGGATACATAGTCAGCCAGACGAAAATTTCTCATACTGGTTGGCATCAAGATTGAGCCCGTGAGCAACAACACGATTCGCTTGGGTTCTCCTTCGTAGAACGCAATAACGACATTCAGTATGTTAAACATTTTTTCACAAGCTTTCTCATTGCAAGAGCTTGTGGTGAAGTGATTTGCCTCATTTTATAATTCGCTCATTGTTGTAGGGCTTCTACTTATGCTAATTAACAGTTAGACCTCGAGGACGAATGGACTACAAGTTAATAGTTCATAAGGCCGTAGGCCAAATGGACTATTCAAAATCGTAGTTCATGAGGCCGACAGGTCTAATTGTTTTAGCATAAACTTACTAACAGGTCAAAAAAGGATGTATAAATCAAAATATTGATAAAATCCTCTGATATTATAGCAAAACAGGGCTCATTACTATTTTGATCCGCCATCTTTTCTCTACTAGTAGGTTATCACAAATAGACCTTTAGTACAGTAATCAGAATGCAAGATGCGTGTTGGACCGTTAGTAGGTTTATACTAATAGAGTGCCACATATACTATGGTGGCTGGCAGTTATTTCTATCGTTTTTTTTAAATTGCTTGTATATTATATTTATTTTTCGCTTTAACGTTCTTATTATAGAGCTTTTAAGGTTAACGTGTAGATGGTTGGATGAAGAAATGAATGGCTAAACAAAGTGAGTGATGGAATAAACTTGTACCTGAAATCAATCGTAGACAGTATTGTTTCACGTGTTTTGGCTGCCCAATACTAGCGACAACTGCGGCTAATCTGGTTAAAGCGGCAAAGGACTGAGCCTGCAATAAAAGCAATAAAATTCGAATTAGTTGGTTCCATAGCTAACAACTAGTTCTAAGAGGGCTGCTGACTAATAATACTCAATGAGGCAGAGAGTTGTTTCAGTAAAAACTTATAAATTGGTCAAATAAGCAATTGAAAAAGTCCAATAGGATGCATGAGGTGTTTTTGAGCCGTACTATAGTTATAAAATTGGGCTGCAAAGCAATCTTCGAGCCCACAGCAGAAGTCAACCATAGGAGGAAAACTTCATGGTAGCAGACGGACAACCAAAAAAAAGAGAAGATCATTTTCCAGGTTTTCCAGACAAGAACTTCGAATTTTCGTTTTTCAAAGATTTTCCAATCTTACAGTATCAATTGGAAGCCAGTTTTTGATTCATTGGAAAACAAATCTTGACGATTTTACTGCTGACGGCAAGTACTAAGAACAGATAGTTTTGCCGCTGCTCATATTCATAATTTGCACCTTTTAGATTTGTTAAATTCCATGACCCTTTCCATGACTAAGCGCCATTCAAATATTTTTTAAAACAACAAAAGGATCCTCAATTTCCTATTTTCCTAGCATTCTTGTCAAATTTAAATGAAGCTACTGTCTCTTTCAGTTGTTCAACAAACACCTCATAGCAGGCCTGCTCACACGGCAATTCTGGATCTCGATTCCTGACCATCTTGCCTGTGATATGGTTAAAATTATACTTCCTCCATCGACAAAAAGAAAGATTTGTGAAAACATTTGTAAAGATGCAAATATATATGACCTTTTGGTATCATCTCGTTCTGTTTACATTAAACCATTTTCTATGACTTTCCATAACCCTAATCAAAATTTCATACTTTCTAGGCCTGGAAAAAAAATTCTAAATTCTATGACTTTCCTGGTTTTTCATAACCGGTACGAAACCTGATACTACAGAGTAGGTAATGCTAATGTTCCACAAACGCTGATTTTCCCTCGTATCTTTGCTCAACCTTGAGGATTTGTGTGCTCAGGAATAACAATCTTATTGTGTTGTTTGCTATTCCATTGTATGGGAACTCTTTATCTCATCATCATCATCGAGAAGGCCTTTTTGTTCAACTCTCACACCGCTCCCCAAAACCAAAATGGTAACTACTAAGGTTTCACAAATATTTGTTGACTTGAAGACATGCCGTCTGTATTGTTACACAGGTTACAATAATTTCTTAGTGCACAAATAAATTAACTCCTACTAGGCCGGTAATAACGGGTCATAAAGCTGATGATTTTAGGTCCCTAAAAGAAGATAAAAAAAAATCAGGAGACAAGACTAATGCCGGAATATCCCTGTCCACAGACAGTATGACAAAAAACATTTGTACAGTTTTTAACACTGGGAAAGGCCTTGGACGCATTCCCTTCCCCCCCTCCCCGAAAGGCCTTGGACGCATTCCC
>JAOBAY020086018.1:0-10467 GCA_025331085.2 Zoanthus sociatus
AAACAACAATATGAGGTCTTTTTGGAGTATGCGTGACCTTGCTGTTATGTCGTTATGTCACTAGTGTGAACCAGGCCATAAGGAGGACTACAAATCCGAAACGTCAGTTCCTAAAATTATTTTCACTAGCGTGTAGAAGTTATCACTTTATAAAATTGGTTCTTTTAAAAACGTAAAATTTGTACTTAATATACTTTTGTGTGTGCTCTTATTCTGAATAAAAGTTATATTTCGAGTATATCAGTGAGTTAATGCTTTCCTTATGTTATGTGATAACAACAATTCTTTATTTACCCCATAATTACAACATTTTTGCATTTTGCACAAGACAATAGAATTAAAATAAAGGTAAAGGTAATGTGTTATGTGACTGCATGTCCGTCTGCTGATGGCATCTACACCATTTCCGCGTTTTTAGAAACACGTGTTACTCATTCGTGTTTTTTAATTAGAAAACAGCATTTTATTTAAAAGATCCATTAAAATGAAATTCATTTTACAAGACTGGTTGAAAGAATCCTACGACTGTATCATAACCTAAGAAATTAACCTACCCTTTCAAAAAATGCCAAGAAATCCATGTCGTGTAAATACTTCCTTACATTTTTACCCCCTTAAAGCTATACACTTAATAACTTTGGTGGCGCCATTTTTGTTTTTGATTGAAAGCGGTAATTAAAATTCAAAAACAAACTTTTAGTACGCGCAGCCACCAATTTTCCCGCCGAATTTTCCCGCCGAATTTTTCCGCTCTCGAACGTGACAGCGCCACAGCAATGTTCACCGACTGATCAACAATTTTTGAGATATTGACCAGCCGGTTTGAACTCATCAACGTGACCTTTATTTAGCAACACATTCAAAAAATGAAAAAAAAAAAAATTAGTTTGTATTTATTTACCCAATTACATACGGAAAACAAAATGTTTATTTGTTATTTTAATTTTAATTTTGCTACCTACCAGGATTACTTCCACGAGGGTGACTTTATCATCCGCGAAGGTGAGCGAGGAGACACTTTCTTCATCATCAGCAATGGAGTGGTGAGTACAGATTGAATGAAGTTTAGACGAGCTGATAATTAATGTAATAGATTGCATTTTAAAAGGTTTAGAGACTGATGTGAGTGTTTTATTCTGAAATAGACGCACGTGGTAGCCACACATGTACAATAAACGAGAAACTTTTAATAACGCACGAAGCGAAGCTGAGCGCGTTATCAACAATTTCGGGTTCTTTGTGTCGCAAGAAAGTGCGTATATAATTTTTAAGTATTCAGTAAATTTAGTAAAGGGTTAAATTCCATTTTAAAAAACAAAAAGGTCGCAAAGTGCTGTAGTAGTACACAAGAAACCCCAAACTTTAAACTTGTTTGAAAGGCGCAAAAATTTCCGGACCTATATCAATATGATGTGTCAAAAGCCCACCAATTTATTCGAGTGTTTACTATAATGAATGTCAACTTTCATTGGAGTGAAAGCTCCAAAAAAATCATTACGATTTTTTTAGTGATTGCATGTTAGTAGCTAAATCCTTTTTAGGTTAGAATTAATCTGGCTTATCGTTGTCTTTGTTTGGCTAATGATGCAATGACGTTATTAATGTTAACCGAACATTGTATTTTTATTTCAGGTAAAAGTGACCCAGAAAGTTTCTGGATGTGACGAACCTCAAGAAGTACGAAGACTTCAGAGAGGTGATTATTTCGGCGAGAAAGCGTTGCTCAGGTAAGATTATATTAGCTTTGTGCCCTTTTGAAAACGTTATAATTCCTGTAAGTTCTCTGTTTCGTTCAACATCTTTTTCTTCATCATTTTTACATTTTTAAGCACCTAAACTCAATTACCTTCTCACGCCACATGTAGTGTATAATAGTTTGAAAAAAAAAGCATCCGAGTTTAACGCTAAGAGCATTAATTCAAAAGGCTGTCACAATCAAAGATTTTGTACAAAACTGAGCAAATTTGTATCATATCGATTTATAAAAAATGGTGAGGCTTCTTTACAGAAACAAAACGCATACAAGAAAAAAAATGTTGCTCATTTGTTTCTCAAAAAGGATAGCTTTTAAAGCGAATCTAGTCCCCGGTAAAATTGAAAACCGAGCGACTCGAAGGCATCATTTTGCATGAGTAAAGTAATGACACAAAGTTTTTTTTAAAAGCTTTTAGGTAAATTCATTTTAGTCTTATACCCAGGTCTCACTCACTTTTCTTTTCAGTGAGATCTGGGTACGAGATAAAATTCATTTATTTTGTTTACAGTGAAGATAGACGAACAGCTAATGTTATTGCCCAAGGCCCTGGAGTAGGATGTCTTGTCATAGAACGAAAGTAAGCTTTCTTGTGCTTCTTACAGGGTGCTTTACAATACGAACAAATCTAGGCTCACAAATCTTTGTTTATATTCAACAAGGTATTTAACCTTCAAAAAAATAAATAGATACTTTATTTAACGTCTATTGCGAAGGAAAGCGGTTGCCCATTCTTTCTAGCCAGAGGCTAATGTTTAATCGCTCGACGGCTCAGATCTTGGCGTGAAAGTCGAATTTTCAGAGGGAGGAAAACTGGAGTACCCGGAGAAAAACCCTCGGAGTTAGATTGAGATCGACAAATCTCAGCCCACATGCGGAGCCCAGGAATCGATCCCGGGTCGTAGAGGTGGGAGGCACGACTGATGACCACTATGCCAACCTGACTCAGTGAATCAGAGGCACACTTTTAAACTAGACTAGCTTTGAAGCAATGTTATAACCTTCCTCAAATTAAAACAAATTATGGAAAATGATCTCTCCGATACAATCAGGGTAGGCCAAGATTTTCGGGTATACGGTATTTCGGGATATTTGATATTATGTACACGGTATTTTAATGCTATAAGAATTGGGTATAAAGTATTAACCTTTTCTTGAATTTGGTATAAGTATATCATTTTTACCAAATTTTTGAATTTTACGTGAATTTTAATTTATTTTTGTGTTTATTGGATGTTTCTTTTCGGGTATATCAATTGGTATTCCACAACCCCCCTCTCTCTCCCTCCTGGCCGGAAATTATGTTTTAAAGATAGTTAAATCATCAGAAAGATAACACTCGTCTTGATATTGTTTTGCTGTTTACTATCACTTGAACTTTGCATATAATATTTGCATATTTGCTATCATTAAGGGTTAAAACTGGAAAATGTTATAAATTTGTTTGTTTTTTAGTTTCTTTCCTTTTTAAGAAAAAAAGTTTAATTGAAAACCAGAATGACCAAGTTCTTTTGGTTACAGGATATACTTCAAACCGTGTTTGAGGATGGCAGGCTGGTGAGGGAGTACTCGTTTTCTGAAGTGAGGGACAATGCCGAACTTCCGATTGTAGTGGAGAATTTGAATGCTAATAAGGTAACCCTTCTTCCCATATATAGCTTAGCCAGCCCTTAATGTTACATTATCATAACTAAAAATCCGATGTTAGAACTCTAAAAACTTCAGATTTATGAGACACATATAGTCAAACACGTCACAGTAGATATTTGGTAATTTCTAATTACCCATGTGAGAGACGTAGATCGGTAAATTAAAGGATTTAGTAAGTGTTTCCAGAACATTCGATGAGGCTTAATGGGGTAAAGCTGTTTTTAGAAAAACTTAAAATTTGAATTGGAGTGACTTTTAGGGATATATGAAAATATTTTGGAGTTGATGTTTAATGGATGGACGATGCCAAACCAACCGCTAACCAAAGCTACACCAATGGTTTTCCTTCCCGACTTCTTTCAATTTAATCTATCAGCTACCTTCCGACCATGTGACTATACTTACCTAAATTGTTCATAGTCCTGTCTTTGAGTACACTTCCAAGACTATTGTAAATTTTTTAAGTGTCCCAACACCGCAAATAACAATTGCTAGAGTAGTCTAGGCACACCGGGATAAATGCGAAAGGAAAAAAACTGCAATTTAAAAAACAAATGGAAAGCAAAAGAGATTAATTAGTTTTCAGATAAATATGGAGCGATTAGCTTATTGCAGAAATTATATTTAATAGGAAGAAAAACATAGGAAAAAGATGCGGTTCAAACTCTTAGTAGGAAAAGGTAACTTGTGTTGAACATGATAAATGCATTTAAGTCTAGCTTAGCGTAATCTCCTTTGCAGCCGGAGAGAAATCTTACCATCGACACTAATGGTGGCTTCGCAGGAGACCAAGCTGCGCGGTTCATGACATATTTTAATTTTTTTTTTCTTAGAATTAGACATGGAGTACCCTTGTCAAGCAATAAAATATAGCTATAATACTGAAAGTATGAAACTGAAACTCAGTTATTAACAATTATAAAGATAATTATGTACAGCTGATAAGTCATCAACTTAAGTATTATTGAATTGCAGAACTAAAGGTTTTCATGGCAATGGAACCGCCACCAAGTGACTATACCGCGCTAACGCTTGGAATTCCTGGTGAGAGAGAGTTGTAGGCCGTTAATTGTTTTCCACCCTTGAACCAGATTCCAAGCTACTAAAGACTCTAGAATATGAATTAGGCCCGCATTTTTCAATCACAGAAAGGAAAGAACGTTGAAGCTTTAGCGTTGTTACATTAACCAGAATTAGGAGACATTGAAGCCCGTGTAGTGTAGAAATAGTTGTGTACATGGAATGTACTAAAAGAACGACGTAAATGGTAGCCTTGACCGGAAAGCAATGCAAGTCGTTTCTGCACCATAGATTAACGTTCATGGTTTCAGAAGTTGTAATATATGGATCACAAATGATGGACAATGAAAACAATATGGAAGAAAGGGGAGGGAATTTGTCTTTATTGTTTTAAGGACTCAGTTTCGGTAGAAAAAAGTGAATTGCTGGCAGCGAATTTTTTTTATCTGCTCGGCAAAAAATTGATTACAAGTCAGTTGTCTGTTGTAGATTTTTGACAGCCCCATGGTATTTCCGATCGGTAATAGTTTTTAATCTCTATATAGTACTCCTTCTGCAATACCCTTTTATGCAGTTTTGACTAATTAATGTTGTTTTACTTCAAAAATAAATATTTTAGAATTTATTCAAAACGACTGAATTTTTCAGTAACGCCAGGGCCCAGTTGTTCGAAGAGGAATTTCAGTTAATCTAGCTCGTGACTCTCACTTTTTTATAAATTGAACTTTAGCTGGAAAGCTTGTGTTGTTTGCCAATCTTAACATTGTTTTAATGCAACGTAAACTTGTAAAACAAAATGCGTATTGAATTTTCTAGTAATCCAGCGCACAACGAAGCCAAAATGGCACCGGTCGGTATTTTGTTATTCCTTAAAGTGTACATATCATTTGTAGGTTTTTTGTATGTATACAATGTCCTTATTCTTCTTATTGTGGTGGCAAAAAAAACCAATTCGATTACATGTGTAATTTGATTTTAGGTCCGGTCTCTCACTTCTAAATTCTACTTTGACTTCACTGACCATAAATTAATATGGTAGTTACCAGCCTCCCATCGCTCGGTCAAGGTGAAGCTGTAAGTGATTTTTCAAAACTTTAAACACTGTTTACACTGTGAACAAAAATCTTAATCGATTTTTTTTTGCCATCACCATTAGAAGGGTAAGGACAATTTATACATACAAAAACCCCACAACTAATATTTGTACACACTTTATTATTGTGTGATTACGTTTTAGTACGCAACCATAGGTAACCTGCTTTGTCATGTTTCTGCTGCGAGTGTTTGTTTTCTGAGTGTTTGCAAACAGTTTTTGTAATTCGTGTTTATACACACTGATATTTTTAACATTTCTAAGGCACTAGGTGATAAATTGTATTCTAAGATCAACAAATAAAAATAGTCAGCCATAGCATTCAACAAAAACGCCTTCTTAATTCTCTTAAACAAAAAAAGAAGCATGACTGTAACTTTGGGACGTGTAAATTGTAAACAAATATTTTTTTTAGTTGGAGTCGTCAGTGTAATATCTTCATCTTCAATGGTAACAGGACGTTTACTTTGGTATTAATGATGTCACCGTTAAAAGCTCGTGTATTGTGCAATTTTCATTCCCCTCAAATTTTGGTGAAATTCAGGTGAACTTTTTCATCCAAGAATTTTTAGATGTTAAAAGGTTAAGCTAAACCCTTTATGACCCCAATGAATCGTGGGCCCGACACCCAGCTGTCTTTGGTCTCTGTAGTGTTCAGTGGATGAGAGTTTGTCTCATTCGGACGGGACACCAATCTATTGCAGGTTACGCTGATACTCGATGTTCAAACCGCGACCCTGTAAGATTGTAGACTGGGTGTATGTCCTTGTGGTCAAAAGTTTATTTCACCACCTATGGCAATTAAAGCTATCACAGCCAAAATGTACTATTAGCTAACGTGAAGCCACGATAGTTAGCAAGTATAAAAAATACCATAATACTCTTTGTCCAGCCAAAATGTTGCATAAGCATTGTTTCCCGTTTCTCTTGGGCTCATTGTAAGTCCCAAAAGAAAATAAATACAATGCTTATGCAACATTTTGGCTGGACAAACAAAGAGTATATTATGGTATTTATTTATATTGGCTAATGGGCACTATGGCCACGTGTTATTTAAGGGGTAAAGCCCGCTACGAACGTGGCCATAGTTCCCAATATATTGGCTTTAAATTAGCTACTAGCACGTACTGAGTTCATCTCTATAGCCACATCCCACAAGCATCGCGTTTTTACTGTATCTAAACTTATCACAGACCAGTTATAATAAATCACACACTTGGGATTTCTTCTAAACTCCTCCAGATTCCCTTGTTCGTTTAAGTTGGCTATCTATGCAGGGCTCGAAATTAAGAAAATTTCATGGTCGCATTTTTGTGATGGTTGTAAAATTTTGGTTGCAAAATTAAAAACAGTTAATCGCAAAATGCGACCGCTGTTGAAGTTTTAGTCGCAAAAGGAAATATTTAGTCGCAAATGCGACTGTATCGGTCGCAATTTCGAGCCCTGCTATGCATTGTGTCTCGTGGAGCAGGCGGCTATCTAAAACCTTGTAGTGACATTAAGGCCCGCTGAAACGTATGAAACATGTTGATCCAAAACGTTATCAAACATTGTCCAACATGTTTTACCCGTTTGAACAGCACGATCAAGCATGTTGGATAGTGTTGGATGAAGTTTGACTTTGCTCAAATTTTTCATCCAACATCGTCAAACATTTTCATTTGCTTGATCAAAATTATGCCATAATTTCGTGCCTGGTACTGAAATCCAATATTATTGTTGGATGGTGTTGCATTCGTTTGAACACTCCAGCATCCAGCACTGATCAAACACCGTCCAACACCATCTAACAATGTTAGATAATCTTTGACCAACATGTTTGATCCATTTGAACACTCCAGCATCCAGCACTGATCAAACACCGTCCAACACATCTAACAATGTTAGATAATCTTTGAACAACATGTTTTGATTCGTTAGAACGGGACTTTAAGGGGATTACTGAGTATAATCAGTTCCCCTAGATGGGAAATACACCAATCATTACAGGTTACCTCCCCTGAAACTGTTTCTCGTATGGGTGGAAAGTTTAGTCAACTGTGGCTGAGAAGATTACACGTAATTGTATGCTCAAATCTCGGCACTGTACTGGGGATGGAACTGGGGGCCATGCGATTAAAAGGCAGAGATCATACCAACTGCGTCGCCGTTCAGTTCTCAGGTACTACGTATTGCTCGGGTGTTATTGCATACTTTTTTAGCGGTTTTTCCTTGAGTCGATGATTATGCGGTTAATCGAAGTGATGCTTTAGATGCAGGGCCCAGGATACCAGTCTCAGGACTGAATGGGCCACCCTGTGGAAATAAAGTTTCTACTACAACTTTAGTTGAATTAACTGACAGTCTGAAAATCCTTGGTGTTATCGTAGACCATTAACTCACATTCAGATCGCATATTGAGGAACAGATTAGAAAAAAGTGGTCCACAGCAGCAGCTCTTGAGAGAATACCTCGTTTCATTTCTCAACATATGACAGCCTTTATAAAGCGTTCACCTACCTCACCTAGAATATTGCAGTCCCCTGTTTATTGGAATAAGAAAAATGGAAATGAACAAGCTGGAGGATACAAGTTGTTATGTTTTGAGAACTATCTTGGGTCTGATAAAAACAAGTTGCGAGAAGCTGTTAAAAATGGTAAAAAGTGTCTGAATAAACAAGGTCCATCTCACATCCGTAATTAATTTCAAGAAGAGATTGCATGTATATCTAGGCTAGAAATAACAATTTCTAACTTTGTTAAAATGTCTGCAGCAAACTGGAATAGTTTACCAGGCGAATTTTATACAGTGCTGCTATGATCTTAACAGTTTTATACGTTTTTTAAGAACATATACTTTTATACTGTAAATAGTTAACGTTGGGATGGTTAGGGGTGCAGGACATGGGGTTATATAATGATAATGAGCATGGGATGAGTGAAGTGAGTATAGTGGGTAGTAGTGAGTGGTATGGAGTGCGTTTCATGTGGGGGAGAGTGTGGTTCGAGTTGTTTAGCTTAAATAGTTGAAAGTGAGGTAGTGCGTAGTAGTGTGAAGCCACCGAGTGGTGGTACGTGGGGAGGGGTGCGGTAGTGTTATTTATTTGGTGATAAAAATGTAAATTCTACACCGTAAAAAAGAGAGAATACTTACTGACGTTTCGGACGTTAGTCCTTCGTCGGAGTAAAGAGATTGATTGATCCTTATTGCTCAAGCTAGTTTGGTCCTTGCTTTTCCCGCGAGTTTAACTCTTGCTTGTCTAGTAGGTTTTATCTCCCTTAGCTTGCAAGTTTGGTCACCGCTTGTACTGCGGGCTTGATTCTTGCTGGTCTCTGAGTTTGATCTTCCAGCACTGGTGTCGCGAATTTGATTGCTACGTACTGGTCTAGCGAACCGGTTAGCTGATCACCCATGGTCTTGGGAGCTTAATTCTATATGGTCTCCAAAGCTGGATTTTTGTTTTTTTTCGTATAATTGTTTTTCAATGTTGCTTTTTTTTTCCCGCGTTCATATTTTTGTTTTGTTTTTTATTTCAAATATCCAGAACCAGAATGTTCCCAAAACTTTTGCAAACGTTGCAAAATCTCTCCCGCCTTTCCAAAGATGAACAGTAGTGCAGCATTGTCTGGTCACGTGACTGGTAAATTCCTTGCGTTTGACAATAATATGTGCCAGATGTACTGCTTACGAGACCGATTTTGCGTGTCCTTTAACTTTGGTCCACCACTACAGGGGACTCAGCGCGACTGCGAGATCAGCAATTCAGATCACTTGAGACATCCACAAGATATGGTGTCACGTGATGGATATGAGTATTATAGCTTAGAGGTAATGCAAAATAAAATAATTATGAGAGGGTTTTAACAATCATCAAAACAACATTATTAAAAAATAATAGTAGTAACAAGACGCTGCATGCACAAAGCATACATATACTGGGTTGCCTGTGTTCTTGGTTGTAGCAAAATGAAATTCTTTAATACAATGCCAAAGTAGAAGTGGTTACAGTTTCCTTATTGTACAATCAAATTTGAATTGTCAAATCTATAATAGTACATCTGGAAAGCAGCGTCTGGCTCACATTTTGTTGTATACCTGTTTTGTTTCACCAAAGGTATAAATACCTATTTTTATTTTTGCAAAAGGTGTTAAACAACGTTGTTTACTGGTGTTTTGTAGATTTTGGTGTTTTACCAACTCATTCCTGTTTGCAGAACGCTTGCTCCCGCATCTTATGTCAAAACGATGGATCGTGCCAGCCTGACTTTGAATGGGACACGTATAGGTGTATTTGTCAGCAAGGTTTCACCGGAAAGATGTGTGAATCAGGTTTGTTGTAGATCGGCTGTCTCTCTGACGACACAGATAATGGAGTAATTTACCTTAGTTTATGATAGCATACTTTTCTAACTTTACTTTCGTAAAGCATGGCGATAAACAACTGTTGTTGCTATAGTAACTGATAAAACGAAAAGCGTAAAATTCTAAAGAATCAAAACCGTATCTGGTGCCTGTGGATAGACCTGAAAGCGAGCATTAGGCCAAACCAAATTGCTTTGTTGGGACAAGGATTTTTTCAAAATAATGCAGGCCGATTGGTCGGAAAAAAATGAAAATAATAATAAAAAAAGATATTTAATTTACATAAATCAGAACCGTGTTCTGCCATGTGTTAAAACACTGAAATTTCAACGTTACTAAAAGGTAAGTATATACTTGTTTAATTCTAATGAGCAAGAGATGAAAGAATAGTCAAAGCATTTTGAAAGTATATAGTCGCGTTTTAAAAAACGAAGCGGTTTTGACATTTGTTTGTCTAGTTTATTTCATGCGCAAACAGAAATTCAAAAACTGAAATTAAAATTCAACGATCACACTTCATTATTATTATTACTATTATCATTATCATTATCATTATCATTATCATTATCATTATCATTATCATTATCATTATCATTATCATTATCATTA
>JAOBAY020086028.1:0-10464 GCA_025331085.2 Zoanthus sociatus
TAAACCCGGAGATTATGTAAAACTTTTACAGCAACACAGTGAGTAACACGCTAAATTTGTGATTCAGTTGCTTTGAAGACCTATTACAGAATGTCTATATATCTAACTTTTTCTTCTGAAATCAAAGTTCACTATGCTATAACCTTTGCATTTTCATTATCTTAACTTAAATTACCGTTGTTATGCATTCTGCCTTGAGTCACATGCAGTCTTTGACTGCCTATTTTTGTATTTTGCTTCTCATCACAAGATCTCCAGCTACTATGCAAACTCGTGATTCAATAGTAAAAAATAAAAATATATATTTTCGTTTTCATTAGCGATTAGATAAAGATAAGATTTTTTTCTTTTTAAAATTTGGGTTTTGTATGTTTCTAAAAGTCTACATCGAATAGTCCTATAGTTTGGAGCGTCAAATTTATTTTGTAAGGTCAAGTCTTCGTGCCGTGTAACATTCATAGTGAGGGTCGTTGTACATTAAATTAGTTGAATAAGTAACTAAAATGAAATAATTTGGTCTAAAATATAAGAACTATTATTTGGATTGAATAATGGCAATTAATACAAAAACTGTTTAAATTATTTGATATCAAGGGGAGATATCTTTTACATAAACACCCACGAGTTCCATGTTTAATCAGAACAACTTTAAAACACTCCTTATATCAGATTTAAAAAAGTCTTGTTACATTTTTCTTGTAAACTAAAGTAATTGTTCTGTCAATCAGAAAGGAGACTTTTGAAAACTCAGAGTTTTAGATTAAATATACAATGCTTTTCTCATTAAGTCTATTATTTTCAGCTCTTATTTCATATCCTTGTTGGACTCACTTCGTGCCTGCATAACTGTCTCAACGTATGACTGTGTAAGTCCCACACTGCCAGAGCCCCTGTCAGCGACGCGGTTGCTACCAAAGGATGCCTGGTTAAAAAAAGAGGTTGTTAACTTGTCGTGCTTATGTGACCGTTTCATTCCTTACCCCCTTGGGGCCATAAAATGATTTGCGCTAGATTTTCCCGCCACTCTTTTTTATCTTTCTTCTTCTGTTTTTATACCCATCCACTTTTTTCTTCGTGTTCCCCGTCTTCCTTTCTCTCTTTTACGTGTTGTTGGCATCTCCACGCCACATTTCCTACATATAATCAATGCTTTTTCCAACTGATGCTAACGTTCCAAATGACACATTTATGTCAATTTTCCAGCTATTGTATTTACTATTGTTCTTTGCCGCCGTCGTTGGGCGGTCCTACATTATATAGCCTTTAATCCACTTAACACTACCGGAGATAAGCTCCAGCTCCATCGGTTACTTGACTCACAAAGGATTTAGTATACAAAATGCAGCGAATTGAGATAAGCTGCTCTTGTAAATCTTCATATTTAATAAATCTTTTAATATACAGCATTAAAACTTTATATATACCATAGGGATATTGTAATATGCAAGCTAGTAAATATTTCGCTAGCACTCCCCAAAAAGATTAATCATAATAATTGGGAGTATAAAGCAAAAACTGCCCATTTACATGGAAATACTAGGAACTTGTTTTATTTAAGAAATAAAATTAGCACGGTGGCGAACTTTTGGGAGAATTCGAGAGCAGATCAACGAAAACTGTAAGCGCATTTGTATAGTTTAACTTTTTTTTTTCATAAAACTGTAATTCTCACAACTTGGAGACAGCCAACCATATTACATAGTAATACGTCATTTTTGGGCTTCATAAGGCTACTAAAACACACTTGTAGACCAATCAAAATGCACATACTATTCACATTATTTTATACATAAGATAAATACTTCTTATTTAAGGTCGAGAAATCAACATAATTAATACATACACAGGAGAGAAACCAACAGCTTCTACCGATGGTGCTGGCTCGTCTTCACCACTGTCACTCGATGGAAAGCCAGCTGTCAAAGAACTGAGAACCTGAATGGTACAAAAAACAAAAACGTGTGTCCATGACTCTTTTTCCACAATAGACCAGCTCGTACTCTCAGTTGCCACTGGTTTAAGTGACTGCAGACTCATTTTATATGTATAATTGCTGTTGCAACTTTACAATGCAGCAATTTCTTTTACCAATAAATACAGTAAAAAAAACGATAACGGAATATATTCAATTCTATATTTTATACCTTTCCAGAATTTGTATTTACTATTTTTGCAGTAGAATCTTCACTGCCAGTAATCGCGAGAACATTGTCTCTGTGACAGTCCAAGCAAGTTAAAGGTCCAGTATGAGCAGAGCTGCCTAGAACACAATGTACAATAAAATTATCTGTAAAGCGAAAATGGGAGATTTATGAATGAACAAGTTTTACTCCAGAATAAAAACTCAACCATAATAATCGTTGTACACCTAAGAGAGGAATTTAAGGACCTTTTTGAAATGACCTACTCTCCTAGTTCTGGCTTCATAGAGCTCTTAGTTGGTAACACACTATTCTCAAATCCATTAATAATTCATCAAGTTAAAATAAAAGAAATCATAACCGTTACCATGGTTTGGCAACGTGATCTTAATTAGCATATTATATTTTTACGATTTTACTTAATCTTCGTTTACTCCTTAGTTTTAGTTTCAATTGAGAAGATTTATCAAACACTCGAGAGGGTGTTTCGTCACTGCTGTGCGTCGTATTTTCAACTCTCTTCTCAGTGTTTGGAAATGTGACGAAACACTCTCTCTTGTGTTTGATATACCACATATCAAACAGGTCGTTGTCTCAATTCCCCTTTAAAGCCTAAAAGTGTATTTTGCCTTCGAGAAACTATACTCAAAACGTTTACTTGGTCAGACATTACTTGGTGAGAAAACCAATAACACTTACTTTCTATGCCAAAAAACAAAAGCATTTGAACTGTTCATCTCTCTAACACTACATGAACTTTTTCTTCCTTAAACAAGAACTCTTTGTGTTGATTTGACTTTGAAATCAAGTTTACAAGCATTTGTTAAACAGTATCCAGTTTTCAGTGGTAGTTAAATTACTGTCACGTTTAAAATCTTGAATTCTCTAGAATACCGTTGTAATGCCATTCATAAAGTGTTTTTCTATATATCAGTTATTATGAAGGAAGAAGAATAGTAGTGGAAAAGATTAATAAACTTTTGAACACTAGGTAATAATGCTTCTTTGTAACGCTAAAATAACACGGACCATAACATGACTAAGGAAAACTAACTTGTAACAAACTAAATTGAACTGAACTGAAGCCTCAATGACAATACTGTAAAAGAAGTCACACACACACACACACGTTTATTTTTTTTAAATAAGATTCCAGTTGTCCCATATTGCAGTCATGGAATCTTAAAACAGTAAGTGTTACTTCATTTACAGCATTGTAATCAAGGCTGGAGTTCAGCCAAAAGCCTACTACATTGTGTTCAAAAGTTTTATCTTTTTCAATAAATTACATAGTATTATGAGTTACAGCTGTAGGACCTGTAGCAACAATTCCATCCTTACCAGTAAGATGAAATACTGTTGTTCCCTTCTTCAGGTCCCATACTTTCAAAGTTCCATCCTCATACCCAACGCACGCTCTTTTCCCTTTGATGGAGAGACATAGGAAAGTCAATATTTACTGACATTGACCTATATTAAAATTCTATACATAAGGCAGTAGCCTTGCACTGGGTGACAAATGATGAACTGATAATACTTTACAAAGGGAAGAGGTACTGTATAAGGAGCACTAAATTGAAGAATCAAAATCATCATCATCGTCGTTGTCATCATCACCATCATTGTTTACCGTCCCTAGTTTTCCACTCCGGGGGCTGAACGTGATATGAGTTGCCTTCACTGTTTTCTATCCTCTGCCATATCTTCTGTGATGTTTAGTTTCATTATGTTTTCTTCTTCTGGTCTTCTTGATACGAGTCGCCTCCACTGTTTTCTATCCTCTGCCATATTTTCTGTGATGTTTAGTTTCATTATGTCTTCTTCTTCTGGTCTTCTTCAACTCCAGGTCTACTTTGGCCTACCTACTGGCCTTCTACATTCCACCTCCAGCTCCATTGCTCTCCTAAGTATGCCATTCTTATCCCTACGTTTTACATGACCAAACCATCTCAACTTTATTTTCCTTAATCTATGTTCAAGGTTCTCCACCCCACATCTTCTTCTGACTTCTTCATTAGTAATCCTGTCCTGCCATGTTACACTTGACATGTATCTCAACATTCTATGACCACAAATAGTTAGCAGTCCATCCAGTCTTTTTGTTATTGCCCAAGTTTCTACAGCATACATGCAGCAATGCCGACCTCACAAATGCACAGTAAACCCTCGTTTTTCCTCTAGTGAAATGCTATGGTTTACTAGTAAGCTCGCCAATTCCCTCCATTTAATCCAAGCACAAGATATCCTATCCCTTACTGCCAAATCACATCACCGAGATAACGAAAGCTGTCCATTATTTGAGATTGTTATCTCCCACCTCCAATTTCCATGACACTACCACAAATCCCTTCACACATCTAAAGTTATCTCCTGAGCACTCTTCTCAGATTTCTGACCCCAAACATCTTTGGTGGCACCTCCTTGTATACCATTGACACTATAACTGAGTTTGCTCCAACATTCTTCTTGGCTGCCTATTTTTCTCCCTGTACTGCTCGCGTGCTTCCTCAGTTCCTTCACTTTGCCACTTCATAAATGCTAACTTATTTTCCCTAGCTAGCTGTACTTCCTCATTCCACTAACATGTTTCTCTTATCTCTTTGTCTCCTCCCTGCTGTCTCTCCACAGACTTCTCTTGTGGAATTCAACAGTGCATTGATTCTTCTATTTTATCACTCACTCTCCCCCAAACATTCTTCTCTTGTTAGCTTCCAAGCTTTAATTTTCAAACATAATATTACATTATAATGTAGTTTTCAAAACCCTGAAAATTAAATATTTAAAACCATTTGAATCACAATAATTTAAAAAAAATAGACAATTTTAAAATAAATTTTATGTACACATCTGCGTACCATCTTTCATGAACATGCCACATGTTGTTTTACAGCCATGAGATTGCAAAGTCTTGCAGTCCCCGCCTGGTATTTTCCACATCCACACATTGCCGTCTGCTGTGCCTGCCAGTAACACATATGCACCATGATGCCAGTCAATCCACTAGCAAAAAAATATGTTGACTAAATTATACTCTGTTTTTTTTTTCTAGTTTGTCAAGCATTTTCAGTCTACTATTCAGTTACAGAGGAACACCACCCATGGAACAAGTTACAAAAACGTTAAAATAGTTGACACTGATTTAAAAGATGTTAAAAAAGAAATTTCGGGCTAAAAACTTGCTCTTCATCAGTTTGAATCTAAAACTAATATATGTGAAAAACTTCATCTAAAGTACAGAAATAAAACAATGGCTATTGTTCACATAAGTTCTGTATATATGTTTGGAATGTTGATGTGTTCATTTTTGGAATATTTGTCTTTTATGGAATGCCAGGCTTCTAAGAATAACCTTTGTTCGAAGTTTTTTGCTTCAGTTATGGCCACTGCATTAATAAAACCGATGACATGGGTTGTTTCTTTGACGTGCTGTGCTATCTTTGAGTTTGGGTCCTGATTTTTGCCGCATCTTTATCCTCGCCTACTCTCGTTTTAAGAGATCATTTTGTCTGGCCGTAATGCATAAACTTGCAGTTGAACACGCCATCTTATAAACTATCTCTCGTTTTGCTAGTGGGTCAGTTTGTCTATCTTTTGGGCGGGGAAGACTTGATTCAGTGTGTGTATTGGTTTGAATGCAGTTTGTACCCCTTCTCTTCTCAGTATTTTACCAATTTTCTCTGCTACACCTTGAACACATCGAATAGTTACTCGCTTTGTCTGTTGGTTTTGGCTAGTGTTGTCCATGTTATGGGAAACTAATCATCCACTGCAGCATAAGAGGTCAGTTGTTAACACATTGTTAGATCGCGCAAATAAGATTCCATCTGGACAAAATATAAAGCGAAGAGAGCACAATCGCGTGTTGTGAACGTTTTAGTTCAAACCAACTACCCTCTCGTTCATAAACGACTGTGAATAAATCAAGGCTAGAATGTAGCATAAAAGAACGCAAAACGGTTAAAAATAGGAGAAAAAAGACAAAAAATAATGTATATTTATATATCCATACATACACATGATATATATTTAAATATTTTATTTAGATCTATCTATCTCTATATGTATATGTATTTGTATATATATATGTATACGTATATATATCTTGCTTTGACTGAATTTTTTAACCTCTAATTCCCCCCTCCACTCCCTTACCCCTAAAAGTTAAAATAGTCGGTCCTTTACAATCAACTTGCGAAAAACAATTTATCGACACTTCTATACAGAAATAAAGGAAAACGCCAAATAGCAAAGTCTGTTCTTACCTTTTTTAAAAAATCCCTCCATAATGTCGAGCTCTGTAACGGTAAGAAACAAAGATGCAATGGGTGTCTCGGAAATATTAAGAACAAGCTAACAACAAATGTAGGCTGAGGTTTTGGTCAGACCAATTCCAGTACACGTTTATTTATATAGGAATCAGTTTTATATTTTATAAGAATACTCAAGCTCAGCCACATTTGTCTAAAAAAAATGAAAAACTAATTGTAATAATAAGTATGGCATGAACTTTTGTTCTGATAAAAACTAAAACTTGCTTTTTATCTACAAGAACCACTTGCAACTTTACAAGAACACTCAGGTTGAAATTTGTTTAAATATTAAGAAGCACAGGATATGAAGTTTAAGTCAAACAAACTTGAATTCAATTCTTTTAATATAAGAACCCACTTTAACAGAACATTTAGGTTGAAACTTGTCAAAATATTAAGAACAAGCTAAAAAAGCAAAGCATATGAAGTTTAAGTCAAACAAATCAATTATTTTTCACATAAGAACCAACTTTATAAGTACATTAACATTTTTGCGATCAGTGTTCGTAATTTAAAAATGAACAAGAATAGAATATGTGATATGATAAAGACAAACTTTAAAACTGTAAAACTACGTAAAAAAATTGGTTGTGCCATGGACTCCCCCGTAAGCGTCGTTATTGCTGATCTCGTAATGGAGCACATCGAGACGAAAGCTTTATCTACATTTCACGCTACTCCTCGCTGGTGCCGGCGATACGTTGATGACTCTAACACCTACATCAAATCATAAGAACTTGACCACTTCCACCGCCACCTAAACGCAGTTACCCGCACATCCAATTCACGATCGAGCTGTTGTGGTGGACGGGAAGCAAACCATTGCATTTCTTGACACAAGTATATTTCCACTCTCGATGAATGAAGGTGTTGAAGTGCAGTTCTATATTGTAAAACTACTCACACGGACAAATACCTCGCATTTGATTCTCACCATCTCATTCAACAAAACACATCTGTTGTTAGCGCACTGATCGGAGACGAGCAGATGCTATCCCCTCAAACGAGCTGCTAAAAACCCAGGAATGGGCACGCTTCCAGGAGAGTCTGCAGACCGATCGGTACCCACGTGCACTTACATTTATAAACAACAACCATCGCCCGAAAGTCAATCAGCAGGAAAACCATCCCAAGCCTGCCGGAGTAGCAGTGATGCCATATATACAGGGGGTCCCCGATAGAGTAAAACGAATCCTGAAACATCTGAAACAAATTTACATAAAAACTGTTCTCAAACCTAAGACTACAGTAGCTTCTGTGTCAAAAAAGCCGAAGGATCGTCTACCGCAGGAGAAAGTAACGGTATAGTATATAAAGTAGAGTGTAAGGTCTGCACATTTTCTTATGTTGGGAAAGCAAACGTACTACCAACAGAACATCGGCAATCAAAAGACTACGTGGAGAAAACCTACCATAATATCCACCTTCGACAGAGCTGACTGTGAACGAACACAAGGCATTCCCCTGGGCCTATGTCCTATTGTTGAAGACCTTTACAAAACATGACTAGATACAAGTACTTTTGTTTGTAAAATTTAAGCATTTTTAGACGGTTAGAATTTCTATTGTACCTCGATGAAAAACTCGGGAACAGCAGTTTGAAAATTTGGGAAACTTTTTACTTATTTTTACAGTTTTAAAGTTTGTCTTTATCAGATCAGATAACAAGCTAACAAGGCGTGATCTAACGTTTGTTCAGACCAATTTTACTACAGGCTTTTTATTATACAAGAACCAACTTTATTAAAATCCCCCAGGTTGAGATTTGTCCAAGAAAGTCCTATACCCGAGATATCTCGTTTCGTGTGATCTAAACAGGCCTTAAGAGAACTTATACGCAAGGACGACAACAGTGACGGGAACGTAAAAAACAATAGCTTTCATTATTGAACTTTATAAATGCACAATGAAATGTACAGAGCTGATCACCTGCATGTTCTATGTCGCCTTCACTAATATGCATCGGAAAGCTTTGCAAAGAAACGTGAACGTCAAACAACAACATTTGACAATCATTGTTTGCTCTTGACTCTGTTTGAGATTTTGGTGCAAAACCGAAACGGAAAATTTGATGATCTAAAACGAAAATCAAACTAAACGAGAAATATTATTTTTCATAATTGCCGTGCTCAATGATCCCGTCCTCAATTGTTAAGCTCTCTTTAGAATCAACTCGTCCGCAAAAACTGGTCTAACAAAATAAAAATATTTAAAACGAATTTTACGTCTAGAAAAGGAACCAAATTAACTTTCCTTTTTTTTTGACAGTTAGGTTAACGTTAAAGAAAATATGTCAGTCCCGGTTTCAAATCACACGACTTTTCCCTCCGAGACAAGCTTTCTACAACTAATTTATTGGAAACCTCACAACAACAACAAAAAAAAAAATCTCGCCAAAAAATCCTAACTCAAAAATTCAAATCCAGAATCCAACTCGAAATTTTAACTCGGTAAATAGATAAAACTCTGCATAAAGGTTCCCCGCCTAAAAGTCATTCACCAAACCTAATACTGAGCTGTTATACGTCCACCGCGAGAGTAAGCACCCGTCAATCACAACAAAAAATATTCCCGCTGGCATTAACAAACGACTTTCATCTCTGTCCTCCGATAAAGCATCGTATGACCAGGCCGCATTTCCATAAGAAAAAGCTCTCAACGAAAGCGGATATAACTTCACCCTGCAGTATGAACCCAAAGCACCTAACAAAAGAAAACCGACAACGCAACAACATTCTCGGGTATAACCCGCCTTCAGCAAGAATGTCAGCACTAACATCAGGCACAGATTCCTAGCTTTAATAGATAAACACTTTCTCAAAGTGTTTTGCACGTTGTTAATTATTAATTACCAAGCAGAGATTGGGGCAGAGTAAAAGAAATCCCATGTGCTCGCTCGTTTGATCACAAGAAAAGTATTTTGCGGGATATTTCTCATTTGAATACGCTATAATTAAAGGAATAAGTTAGCCCAGGAACCCTACAGAATTGTAAGTATAAATTTCGTAATCAAAGAATATGACACTGATCCGATTTGTAACTCGTAAATCATTTATTTCACAGTTTGACTACTTCTACTACTGCATTCAAGACGTTTGCAAATGTTTTCTGTTCGATTACATGCAAGTGCGATTTGTTATAGCGAATAAAGTTTATAGTAGTACAAAAATTTGTTTTCTGTGAAGTATGAATATTCCCTGGTGTTCTTCGTCTCCTGGGATCCGTCTACTGGTCTCACGCGAGGATCAAAACAGTCAAAAAATTCTCACCGAAGGACATCGCATTTATTTACGAGCGTTCGAGTGACAACAAGCTGAAGAATAATCCATAACTCAAAGACCAGCATTGTCAAGAAATTAAAAAACAAGTCAAAGCTCAAGTTCTCGCGAAGTAAGGTAGGAAATTTCCAATTTTATTTCTGTTTATGTTGAGATCTGTGCCAAATTCTGTGGAAGAAATCCAAGGCCGGGGTGCATGAAATCGAGGCTAAACAATCGACACGCGGGAAAATTGCAAGGAACTGATAACAATTGTTTTCATAATTTATGTCCAAAATGCCTAAAGTAGATATCAAAACATTAATTGAAAAAAGGGATATTGCTGTGAATGGTTTGAATGAACTATTTGAAGAATTTAATTGTGTTTATGACATTAAAACAGATCCAAAACTGTTAGAAAGTATTTACAATCAAGTTGAATCTAAATACAGAGCTGTCAAGAATCAAATAGAAGCCATAGCAAACAGATTTGTTGAAGAAAACTATGCAAAAGAACATGAAAAGGTTGTAGAAAATTCAGACACTGGAGAAAAAATTACGAAAAATTATCTAGACATGTTGCAAAAATTTGCCTATTGTCAAAAGGGTACGAAATCCCAACAAAACACTGGCGAACAAACTGTGGCAGTAGAAGCCATGACTGATGCTGTGAAAAAGATGGCAGAAAGCTTATCTAATAATAGGCCTAAGTTAAGTGGGTTAGAGAGGTTATCTGTACCATCGTGGGATGGGGTG
>JAOBAY020086039.1:0-10464 GCA_025331085.2 Zoanthus sociatus
TTCAACCCGGGCTCGAACCTGGGATCGAACCCCGAGTCTCTTGCATCTAAAGCTGATGCGCTAACCACTAGGCTATGCCGAATCCTTGATTCGTTGCCTACCAGCACGAGTAATAATGAGACTTGTTCAATGAAAAGTGTAGGCTGAAGTTGGGAGAATTCAACAATATAACTGGGACTGAAAGGGTTAATATGTTCTAATTTTGGTAAAGGTTATGACGCCGCCCATCAGTTAAGTTGTCAGCAGTTGTTCAGCAGCAACTTGGCATGCTCCGTGCTGTTGTTCTCTACTCGTCACGTGGTGGAGAGTCGATTAGCACTCTGCCGGGATCTTTTGGTGTTATTGAGTCTCATTGAAAGACTCGGTGCTGAGGTAAGTCATACTCGTTTGTACGATTTTTTCTTGAACGATTGACCAAGTGATGAAACTTGACTTTATCATCTGGTGTTCTCTAGGAGGATGATAAAAGATTTTGAGCTGCTAAAAAATGGCTGTGACGTGTTGTATTTAAGATAATTTAAGCTTTATTATGGGTATTAACTCCAGTAGACCTAAGAAAATATATCTTATACTTGCTCATTTTTTGGACCTTTTTGAAATAAACCGCCAATCCATCGTGAAAAGGTGAATAGGTGCATTGTGGATGATGCTTTTATCGAATCAACTTTACCACCGCCTGGTTAGCCTAGTTGGTAAGGTGCCAGTTTATCGTGCAGGAGGCTTTGGTTCGATTCCCGGCTGACCCAATACTCAGGGTCTCAAAATAATTGAGAAGAGCTGCCTTTGCTCTAACATCTGCAAAGGACCAGACATTCGCGTCTTCTCAAATAACGATGTTAAACCATGGACCTTTGGAGACATATGTGTGCTTAGGTGTGTGTCTGTCATGTGAAAGGTCTCTGTCCAACTTTGGATGGTGAAAATGGTGTCCCCAATTACAGGCATTTAGCCAGCTAAACAAGATTTGACGCTTAAATAAAGTCATTATTATTAATCTAATTTAATTATTTTTATTACATCCAGACTGGATTAGATCCAAAGACGCTTCACGCTGTTAAAACTACTTACATTCCAAGAACAGTGAAGTTACTAAGGATATTTTACAGTTTATACTGGATCACAGAACAGCGAGTTACTCCAGCTCCTGCTAATGCTGTGTATGTATTCTTTTCTGCACCTTTGTACAAAAAAAACCTTTAAATTTTGCATAACTTTCCTTGGGTTCAATTTAAATTTCTGAAAACGACCTACTCATCTACTCTTATTTTGAATAGTTTTAAAGCTTTTTGGTTTATTCAATATATTCCTGTTTTCCAGAAATGGCAGCTTACCGTTACTTGTACGGTAGAACTATAAATTAAAACAGTTTTAAAAACGCCTCTTGTCGTTTACATTTTTCGTGTTGAATTTTTTCTCATCTGCTTATACAAGGCAAAAATTGAAATTATGAAAAGTAACTAGGTAATCTGTTGGTGAATTCCATGTATGTAGAAAGTGAGCAGAATGAAACTGACCAATGGAAGTATAACTTTGAATATTAATATTTTTTCAAAACAAGCTTTTTATAAGCCAAACCAGTAATTTGGGGTCATCTGGAATTTTTGAGCCATTTTAATCTTTTTTATGTTGCTTTAAGATAATTGTTTATTTTGGATTGTGGGATCAGGGTTAACTTAAAATATTCTTATATTTATGTGTACATAAATATTTTTTTGATACCATAGAGAATCTAATCTGAAACAACTGGCTGCTTTGGAGATTACCGACGGTTTGCAAGCAAAACAGATCCATGGTAATTATGTTTGGTTGTGCATTTATTTTAGCTAATTTTAATTGAATTAGCTATGTTGTGAGAGTGAGAGCCACAAACAATTCATTTTTGATAAACATTCCGAGATGAGATACCTTGTTACTCATCTCATTAATTTTTCCAACATCATCTTCTTCGCCTCCTCCTCTTTTTCCTCCTCCTCCTCCTCCTCCTCCTCTGCCGCCTCCTACTTCTCCTCGTGCTCCTCCTCTTCCTATTCCTTTTCCTTCTCCTTCTCTTCCTCCTCTTCCTCCTCCTCCTCCTCCTCCTCCCTCATCCCTCTTCCTGTTCTCATCCTCCTTCTCCTATTCTTCCTCTTTTTCGTTCTTCCAGCATTCTTCACTTCCTCCACCTTCCCATCCCTATCTCCCTTCTCCTTTTCTTTCTCCTCTTCTGCCTGTCCTCGTCCTTAGTAACATACATAATCCCCATCGTCATTTACATCATAAACACAATCGTCATTATCACTTCCATTATCATCAACAGAATTACCATCATTTTCACCATCATCACAAACATCATCTTTATAATGATTTTTTTATCGTAAACATTTCTCTATTATTATAGATATTGATATTGTGTCTTTTAGGGTGTTTAGTTATGCAAAAAGTTATAAATTCTTAACGAAAACTTACCGTTATCAAAAAAATTATAATTTTATAAGAAATCCAACAATCCAAGTTGTAATTAATAGAAAGAGATCTAATTTAGATTTGCAATTATATGTATTTAAAGGAGTTACAAAATTTTTTATTTTGTTAATGTGAAAAATACTTTAGTTTGAGTTGCTTTCAATTTATGTAAACGATTAAAACAATCATAAAACAGCGCGAGACTTAAGATTCTCTTTTGTTAAAGCATCAGTTTCTTGTAAAATATGGTAGCGAGTTGTGTTATAGCTACTCAAATTGAACAGATATATAGAAACAGGACTGGACTCTAACTACTGAATACTGTTTTTGACGTCATGGAACAGAACATTATGTGGTAGTTACCAGTCTCCCATCGCTCTGTCAATGTGAATCCGGAAAATATTTTCCCAAACTTTAAATACATTTTTATCCTATGAAGAAAAATCGTAATCGAATTTTTCTTTTCCCAACATTACTGCCCTCTAAGCAGTGTTTTCAGTTTATTACTTATATCTTCTTTGTTTTACGTCACACACCCTTCAACCTACATACCGTTGGAAAGGTTTTGAAATTCTCTAAATAATGGTATAAATTGTTTTTTCGAAATCATTTTTGTAAGCGAAGACGACTTCGTTAATTTAGACTGAAAAGTTTTCCTTTGCGGAGTTCCAACTAACCAACATTTTAATTTCTGGAAATATTTTTTGTTGCTAAAAAATTAGTTTAACTTAAATTCCAAAACGGTATCAGGGATTTTGGATAGCATGCGACATTAAATCTTTAGAGCCAATTTTCAACAAACTTTTATATTTCGAAAACGTAAATGCTTAGAATTAACTTTATAAAAAGAAAACTAAATTGAATATCAAAATTTCCTGACACCGTTTTGGAGCTCATGATATAAGCTATCATTGCTCCAAATATTGTGGCGATAGGTAAAAAACTGATTGAGATGTAACTTTTTATATAGCTGGACTGTGAGTTAAAGTTTGTTTCGAGAAAAACGCATTTGAAATAACACCGCCCACTTGTTTGTTTACTTTCGGTAACAGTTTTACTTGTAATATCTCAAGAACCAAATTAGTCTTTGGAAAGTTTTTTTTATTTTTGAAAGCTGCTTTTAAGGACAAGCGTATTCTGTTTAAAAATAAATTTTGATAACTTTTTGCATTTCAGACTGTACCGTAACCTTAATGTAATTCTTAAGGACGTAAAAAAATCATCCTGCAAACTTTGAAATTGGCTTTACTCATGTTTGACTTGACAGAATGGTCCAACATCGGGAGAGGCTACGTTGGAAGTGTATTGCTTGTTGGATGTGGTTTAAACGATGTTCTATGATGTACTATGTAGTGCTTACTTGAAGCCACTGAAATGAGCTGTAAGGCCGCGTTGGTGTAGAGGGCTTTACCCCTTACATCTACCAAATACACTGGAATCATGAATTTTAGCGACCGCAGAGAGGCAACTGTTTTTAACAAAACTGATCTGAAGTTTGGGATGCGGCCCAACGGACAATTTTCTCAGTTCTTTATTAGAACTAGAAGTTCTATACTTGGCTTATGTTTGGCTGATACTGGTAAATTTGGATTTAGTTAACAAATAAAGAAGCTTAAGCCGTGTATTAGAATGTGATAAAACACGACGGGCATTTGAGAACGTGCGGGAAATGAAACATTTCTCGATTGTTCTCAAATGCCTGGAGTATTATTGCTCAGTTGAATACACGGCTAAGGCTCCTTTGTTTGCTTTATAAATATAATAGATTCTACACGCCAAAAAACAATAAAACTTGCTGTAAAACAATAAAGCTGTATTGTAGTTTGCTTACCCGACTCAAACTACCAATTGCTGCCTAATTTGTTCTTTCAGCTCGCAAGATTATGAACTACTCTGGAATAATGTACCCTGGGTATTGGAAAAGGATCAAGCTCTTGGAGTGAAGGTGACAAAACTTTTCACTATAGTTACAATTTATTTATGTTTATCATTTGCATCGTTTTGGTTTCTTTTAAAACATAATTGCACCTCTTTGACGTGAAAAAAACGACAAAATATTATTCGGCATACTACGTCTTCAAACCGATCTCTTTCACCATATGTTTTAGGTATAAGGTAACCTTGAAAAGTAAATATTGAAAAAAGGTTTCCGAATTCCGTTGTTTAAATTCAAACTTAAAATCGTCAGGGTTAGTGGTGAAACTGCTAAGCCGTGCAGAGGACTTCCTTGATAGTATAGAAGCGGAATATTTTAATTTTAAATATTCTGTATTCTGTTGTTTTTTCGGATTGAATATTCCCATTCCTTATCAGATCAAAACTGGCTATTCTCTTTTCTCTCTCAGGAAGTATGAAATATTCCATATTGCCTATTTTCTTACTGAAATACGTATACATCATACGATGAACTATGTGATATCATGCTGTCACCAGTTGATATACGTATACATTATACGATGGACTATGTGATATCATGCTGTCACCAGTTGATTTAAGAATATATCGTACGATGGACTATGTGATATCATGCTGTCACCAGTTGATATAAGAATATATCATGCGATGCACTATGTGATATCATGCTGTCACCAGTTGATATACTTACTTAGGTTACTTACTCAGCAAAGTTGTTGTAAGTAATGCTTGGTAAATGGTCAGTGTATCTTAATGTATTATGATTGTAGGCTGTGAAAGATAACGCGATTTATAAACGTGATGTTGAATGGTTAATTAACTCATAACTTTAACTGCGTTTGTTCCACAGCCTGAAAAAGTTTGACCTTTATGATATTTGTTTACAGTATTCCTATTCCTGTGTTATACTGTATTTGAAAAGAAGCTGTTCACACTTCAAAACTTTAGACTTGTTGTTTGAGAATTCGTGGATTCAACTCAGCGAAATTAATGAAATATAACTTTTCCCTGCTTTTCAGGTGTTCACAGAGCGACCCCCTAATGAAGAGGAGAACGAGAGACTAAGAACAAGCCTTGTAGTGGAGTATTTACAGAGATACCCAGTAGCACTTCAAAAATATCTTGAATTTTTAGTTTATGAAAAGAAATTAGAGGCAAGTGCGCCCCTGTCTCACTTGAGTCTTCTAATGTTTTACAAATTATTAGGTATTAATTGATATCGATTGGAGTTGGTGCAGTTGTAAGATCTCAGTCTTTCAGGTACAAGATTCTAGTACGAATCTGCATACGATTTGAACTATTATGCGACAATAACAACAACAACAACAACAACAACAACAAAAGAATTTATTTCCACTGAGATTGATAGATAAAAAAGTAATATTTATATAGAGGACGAATTTGGAAAGTTGGAGAGTGGATGGACACCTGAAATAACTTTAGGAGCTAATCTAGTTAGGTGCCATTATCATGGATGTTGAATGTAAAACTAGTCAGGGGAGTGTAATTAGTAAGTTGTTATAATTATTGAGGCAAAACGCAGACGCAGACGCACAACACAATAACATTAATGAATGGAATATAAGAAAAAAGACTGGCGAAAAAACAAGAATTTACTGCAAATTTAACAAAAGCTGAACTTATCATGCTTTAGATTTAGTTAATGTCAGTGAAAACTAATATAGCTGAATAAGAGATTTGCTTTAAGTTCCCCTTTAAAGACCCGCGTCTGCTCTGAGCTAACTTGGAATGGATTGATGTCCTGTCCAGGTGGACAGACTCTCAGTTACTTAACACTACAGACACTTGAAATAAGGGCCGGCGCCATTAGCCACAAGTGGACCTTAAAGATTCTCATCCGCATAACACTAACGAAACTGAAAATAGTTATTAGCCTCATGGGCCACTATATATCAATTTCACCTGAAGAATTTGACACTGTTTTTCTTTTTAAACTATTAATATTTTTGGTAACTTTTTACGCTAACTCACCTTAAGGGTTACTGTTTTGGTTGTTTTAATTGTTTTATTGGTTTCAGCTAACATATTTGGTATACTATTGGCTACTTCTGCTAAACATTCACATAATGAACATAATTGTCATTATAATCATTGTAAAGTTATCATCATAATTGTGAGTGATTATAAGATTATTTATTATTATTATTATTACTATTATTATTGATATTATTTAAATGCAAGTGCTTTTTCACCTTGATTTCATTTGGCATTAGTCACTTCCTGTGATAACCAACGATCACCTTTAAAGTCAATTCATCAAAGTGCTTGTCATGCATATATATGGTGCAACGGAGACAATTATGTAACCTTCCGTTAGATTCTCGTTGTAAGTAGCAAGCAGTCGTTTTTATAGAAGATGTACCGAGAATAGTAATATCAAAGTATGCAGGATTTCTGTCATTCTGTATCCTAGGAACCGATAATTAACGGTGTGGTATTTTCACTTCTATGCGTTTTTAAAAGCGTAAGATTTGTGTCTGAAAAGTTCACAATTTTTTGCTGTTTGAAATTAACCCTGATACAAAAGATTCTTATCTCTTCGTCTAACGATGATGTGTATCAGAATGAACGGCATTCTGAATTCATTTATTGTTACTCTTATTCCAGAAAGAGAAATATCACACTCATCTGGCTGTCCTGTACTTAGAAGAGGTACTAAAGTTGAGAGCAGATCCCGTTACCTCAGTAGAAGTCCTGAACAAAGAAAGGTTGGCTTGATTCCATAATTGGATTCCACCCATAATGACGGATTTTGTATGAAAACCCTAACGTTTTACACCTGTCACTGACGTGATCGAAACTAACTTATATATTTACGAAATTGAAGGTTTTCTAGAATTCTTCCTTACAGTGAGGATTACTATAAACAGAATATTAAACTCTTATATGAATGGCAAGTTATGTATCAATGCATGTCTATTTGACATTAGTATAAACCTACTAACGGTCTAACACACATCTTGCATTCTGATTGGCTACTCTACTAGATGTCGGTTTGTGATAGCCTACTAGTAGAGAAAAGATGGCGGATCGAAATAGTAATGAGCCCAGTTTTGGTATAATATCAGAGGATTTTATCAATAATTTAAGTTGTACATCTTTTTTTTAACCGATTAGTTGGATTATACTAAAACAAAAATTAGACCTCTCGACCTCATGGACTACGAGTTTGAATAGCCCATTCGGCCTACGGCCTCGTGGGCTATTGACTCGTAGTCTATTCGTCCTTGAAGTCTAATTGTTAATTTGTAAATTGGTCGAGTTGGAATAACGGACTCTAACCGTTTTTATGGTCTAGTGAGGATGTATCATGATACTTTAGATACGAGCTGAAAGTGTCCAGAGACTTTCGAAAATGTAATTGTGTAGACAGATTATTTTGGTGGTCGTAAAGTTCAGATTGATTAATTAAAACTTGTTTTGAATATCGTCATTTTACGTTATAAACATGAGTGTACAAATTAGAAGTATAGTTTAAATTCGGCAATTGTTACTTTTGAAGTGGTATGACTTGTAGCCAATTGTTAAACATCCAAACTTAAGATAAACGTTACGTTGTTATTTGGAAAGACGCTTTCTAAAGTACATTTGGGACTTTGAGTTATAAAATTATTTCTAAACTATGAGTACGTTATACTTGCAGGTGTTTATTTTTTGAATGTAACAATTCATTTCAGGTCCAAACTACGAGGGTTCCTTGAGTGGTCGTCATTATATCGAGTTTCTCTGTTGCTTAGTAAAATTAAGGAAGACTCCGATTTAGATGCTGAGTCAGCGATTCTTTATGGAAAAGTGAGTATCTTTCTAGTCATAAAACTGGGGTGATTGGGAATTTGCGACTCATTTTTCTTTGGTGAAATTGTAACTTATGTTTATTATATATAATGTAATTGACAACGAGGCAGCAGAGTGAAGACGCGAGGCTGGCGAGGCAGCAGCACTATAGAGCCGTGCGAAATTACTGTACAGGCGGGAAAATCTCGAGTGATCCAGAGGATTCTATGATGTAATGCCAAAGGGGATTTTTGTCTTCAAATGGACCAATCACAGGGACGTCAAGGCAGCATGGTGAACAAACAGCGGCTAATTCGATTCATCTTATCAATGAAATTTTTGCGGGCGACCAAAGGTAGCACGCAACACTAATCTGTAGAACGCATGCGCTGTATGTATCTAAAAAGACAGACTTTTTTCGTCTTCCATTTGGTATGAATGGAATGCTTTGACAAATTCGTTTGAGCACTTGATAAGAGCTTGTTTGACAGGTCGTGATACCTAATTTTGACAAGGTCACTCTGCAGTTGCTCATCTCATGATTGTGCACACGTGGAGTCTACATTGTTTTTTACATCAATAATTTTTAAAAATATGAACCAGTGAGCAGCGCACGGACTTGAGATTTTGTAAGTTATTTTATATTATTTTCCCGAACCTGGATCAAAATTGGATTAATGAGTAAAATGAGAGCACCAGTTCTCAGTGCTTGCACAGCTCAGTTGTGTCGTCCTCATGGTTTTGTTTTGCCCGTTGGCACTTAGCGATAGCTATTACTAGTTTAATAATATTCTAATAATATTCTTGTCACAAGCACAATTTTAAACTAAAAGTAACGACAATTTTTGTGGCTAATTCGTCCATAGTCGGTAGCCATTATGTCGCTGTCCAGGAAAGAAAGAGCCTGTAACACCACAACAGGTAGCCTAGGCAAGTCACCAAATACCACAGGAATCCCGCAAAATTTCGAAACATTGTTCGGAATCACTCAACTGTCTGTCGATATTATCTCCTCCAGAGTTTTTATATTATAATACATGTGCCTTTCAAAAGTGTGCAATTGAAACTATTATCATTCCAAATGTTTTAAGTTTTCTTTAGCTAAAACCAATCCAAGGGATTTTAAATAAAAGCAACAGTAATAAGTTGTTTTTCTTAGATGGAATATTATTTTTGTGACTACTAATCAATAGACGGTCCCATTCCCCAATGTAAATAAGTAATGTGAGTATAACAAACGTTCTAAATTAGTTGCAAAAGGTTTTCTTAAATATAAATTTCTTCACATTCCATGTCTACTTGCAGTACCCACAAGCGCTTAAAAACGCCATTTTCGCTATACTGTAATACGTTTATACTTAAACAAAATAAGCTAACACATGTAAAAGTGCTCAATGCTTACAAGCGCAAAGCTGAAACTCGAGTAATTTTAATGTAATTTCCAAAGTTTTTACCACCGTATTTGAGTTTTTATATAGATATAATACGTTTATAGACACACCTTTAATAGAAGATAAGTAATATCGCAAAATTACCTTTTCGTTTTTTTATTTTTATTTACAGATGGGACAGCATGAAAAGGCTTTAAAGATCCTCGTGTACAAACTAAAGGACTTTGGCAGTGCGGAGAGATACTGCACAATTAATACCAAGGTAAGCATGATTGAACTGTTTGAATCTCTTGTTTCTCATAATAGACGAGATTCCTAAAGATATAAAATCGATTTTTTTGTGTATTGTACTTCGTGGATGAAAGTTCAAATTCTAAAAGGAAAGCACAGACACGCAAGGCAGTTTAAGAGTGAATTGTGTTGTAATCACTGCCGCATGGACGTGATTATAACACGAAAGTATCATAAAAACGCGTTTCTTTTCTTCCACGCTGACTTCTTCTCTTCGTGTGCCATCCATGTTCTTTTGTAGTTCGCTTGCGATTTTTCTTTAGTGGTATTCATTGGAATAAAACCCACTGACCAGTTCAAATTTCTTTCATGTTTAGTTAATGTTTTTAATATTTTGGCTATAACGTTATGTTAAGATTAGACTGAAGCAATGTTTTTATTACTGTATCTTGTTGCAGGGAAAGGACCGATGCAGCCGTACAAAACTTTTTCAGCTTCTCCTAAACATTTATCTGAATCCTGATGAGTACGTACTTTGTGTTGAAGAACTTTTCTCTGACATTTGCACATTCTTATTCATTTATTCACTTATGGTATTTTGTATTCTTCACATTCACATTCTTATTCATTTATTCACTTATGGTATTTTGTATTCTTCACATTCACATTCTTATTCATTTATTCACTTATG
>JAOBAY020086049.1:0-10462 GCA_025331085.2 Zoanthus sociatus
TGAGGGTTTCGGGATAATGCAGGCGAGCAAAAACCATTTTAAGACGTTCGCATTCTTGATGGAAGAACTGCCAATTTGATGAGAGTTTGAACGCACGGTTTAACATTGTCTTCAGTAGAGAATGCTTATACTTAACGTCGACGTGGCTTTGGTAATGCAATAAAAGCCCAGTATCGGTTGGTTTCACGTACACCTTCGTATCTAGTCGTGGACCATTTCTGATGATCATCATACCGAGAAAGGGAAGCTTGCCGTTGTCTTCGAGTTCCATTGTGAAGCTGAGTGAGGGGTGTATTTCATTCAGTGTTAACAAGAATTCAGAGGCAGATGAAACATCGGGCATTTTGCTGAGAGTGTCGTCGACATATCGCTTATAAAAAGCTGATTAAGCCATCATTTGGGCAGTGGTAGTCATGGAAACGTTTTTAATGTAAAGAAAATTATGCTTTATAACATCACTGTTGATAACATTTTGATTTAAATCTTAAGAAAAATAATTAAAGTTGCAATCAAAAATTTGATTTTATTGTTTTCACCACTCGAAAATAAACTTCATATCTTCGCGCCACCGTGTAATATCCTCTATTTATGTAGGTTTGCAACCGTTCTGTATTATCTGAATGACGTAGAGGAAGGTGGAGAGACGGCTTTCATTGTAGCTGACAATGAAACTTACTCATCCGAGGTAGGTTAGTTGTATGGCGGTCAGATGATTTACAGTTACGTGTTTGTAAAATTAAAGAAAAATGTCTTAAAAGCACTACGCTTACAAACTACAGATATTCATCAGTAAATAAAAAAAGCAATGTAA
Organism: Zoanthus sociatus; assembly: GCA_025331085.2. NCBI lineage: Eukaryota > Metazoa > Cnidaria > Anthozoa > Zoantharia > Zoanthidae > Zoanthus > Zoanthus sociatus. The sequence continues at coordinate 812 of JAOBAY020086049.1, forward strand.
CTTGTACAAATTGCAAAAACTAAATATCCAAATTTTTTTCTCTTTCAGAACAAAATAGATATTTAAACAGACATAACTAGAATGCTACTGGAAAAAAAATAGCAAAACAGTTACTGTCCATCAGCAGGATGCCTAAACTGTGTGCAATTCTACAATTGGTTTCGGCTCCATTAAAGGCTCTTCAAATAATAATGATTTTAAAAACCTGTCTAACGTGTTTTCAACTACCACTTCAATCTAGATTCTACCAAAGATTATTTTCCCATAAACAGAGCCAGGCTAACTTGTCATTCTGATCGTACCATTTCAGGTTCTCAGTAATCCAAACAATCCAACGGATGACTTTAACTTAAGTGTTAACTGTCACAAGGCCAAGTTAGTAGTAAAACCCAAGAAAGGCTCTGCTATCCTGTGGTACAATCATCATATAGACCCCGACAGTGGACTACTAGGTTCTCTTGACCCCTATTCACTTCATGGAGGTTGTGACATCATCCGAGGAGAAAAATGGGTGGCTAATAACTGGATAACTGCACCATTTAAGGAAAAAGCTCATCTAAATAGTGTCTATGATATAACTGAGTAATTAAACTTATGTTTTAACTATATGAAATGTATATTCTATAAAGTCATGAAATAGACACCCTGACATCATGAAGGGACCATTAACAGTTAATGACGTCAAGGAGTAAAAATCTTATTCATCATGTGAGCAATTCATGACGTCAGGAGGTAAACATTCCCTGACAGTATAAAGTGAACTGTTCATGAGGTCACTGAGTGAAACATTTACTTTTGTCTTGAAGTTATCAGCATTTTACGACGTCAAGAAGAAAACATTCCTTGACATCATGAACTGAACAGTCTATGATGGCATGTAATGTTTTAAAAATTCTAATATTTTATACTGTAAAAAAATGTTTATTGATACATGCAATGAAAAATTGACGGCGTGACTGATAGCAGACATGTAAACGTAACGACACCGCTGGCCGATATCATGCTGGCCCTTATCTTATCAGCGAACATTCAGTTTACAATCTTTAATAAAGAAAAGCACTGACCACAGTTTCGGCTGAGTATCGGTTGTTTTAGTTATTAGAGAGTTAAGATACGAAAACACAGCCGCGGCGACAGGAGCGGTAAAGAACATAATTGGATACAAAAGCCCGGGGGAGGGGACGCCCCTGAAAAGTGGGTAGGGGTGCTCGACGATACTTTTAGGGTCTGAAATTAGAATCCTGCACACCTTTTAAGCCCCGTCTACACGAGCAATTTTTATGTGACAATTTTTATCTGTTTGCCAGTGTACACCCCGTCTACACGACCAATTTTTATTTGAAAGCAAAAGATTGAGGACTGGAATCTATGGATGACGTCAAAAAAATTGCCAATTTTATGTGTTGTCTCGTCTACACGGACAATTTTCTGTATGTGACAATTTTTATTTGCCACATAAAAACTAAGGCACCAGTTTTTCAGCAATTATAATTGTCATACAAAATTTGGTCTATTTTGTTCATTTACACGAGCAAATAAAAATTGTCACATGAAAATTGCTCGTGTAGACGGGGCTTAAGTGTTTAATAAGTATATTTAGTTGGAAAAGAGAGTATTTTTGAATGGTTATTGATTGATTGGTTAAAACTAGGTTAGAGCTTTCTTTTGATTTGTTTTTTGTGTCCTCTACACCAAGATATACTTGTTTGTTTTCAAAGTCATGAATTCGAAATTAAGATAGGAAAAACAAAATGTTTTAATTTGACGAGTTGTTCTTTTGGGGACCTGAAAGAGAAAGTACGAGAACGTCAACAACGACTTACAAAAATTAGATTCTGGTTTGATCTTTACTTCTTGCGTGTCATTTGGTTTTGTTTTCTCCGCCTTAATTTTCGTGACAATTAACTTTCTATATGAAGCTAAACAAGTAATGAGAACTCAGCGTTTTTTAGGTTTAAGTCCTTGAAGTCTTGAGAACTCTAAAAAGGTCTTTTCACGTTCCAATGTTAGCGTCAACTGCTTGCATGTGCTCAGCTCGATGCTTCCAACAAACAGTTTTGTATTTTGAAATTGAATCAGGTTGGCATAGTGGTCATCATGCAGTCGCGCCTCCCACCTTTACGACTCGGGATCGAGTCCTGGACGCCGCATGTGGGCTGAGATTTGTCGATCTCAATCTGACTCTGAAGGTGTTTTTCCCGGGTACTCCGGTTTTCCTCCCTCTGCAAATTCGACTTTCCCGCCACGATCTGAGCCGTCGAGTGATTAAACATTAGCCCATGGCCAGAAAGAATGGGCAACCACTTCCTTCGTAATCGTATTTATTTTTATTTATTTATTGACTTTTGAGACCTTAAAATTGACTCAAATAGAAAAACTCTTTGTTTAGATCTAAAAATGTCCTAAATTTGATTTCATGTTAAAAGTATTTTTTCACTGGTTATAATTTGAAGCTTTTTCTGGTTATCTTTCTGGCTTAATAGGAACAACTGAAATTCCTTGAAGAAGCAACGAAAAGCGAACTAGCTGTCACTCAAAGCTCGCATTCTTGTTCGGCTGCTGACAATCTCCTCTATCACTAAATCTGGTGAGCAGCAAGGATAGCTAATAAATTTCTTGGGACCTGCTGGAACCCTGCTATTATTCTCTGTCGTGTGCGTCGTTGCTGCAGTTTTCCCTTTGGTAAACCTTTGTTGCTATTTGAAACAGTCGATACCATACCATAAAACAGTCGTTGCCATCACAGGCAAACCAAGCTCAGTGTGTGTGGTAAAATTAGTAACGACATTTTCAAATTTTGTAACACTTTGTATGAGAAATTCTAATTTTTGCCGTTGATCGTAAAGAATCAATCAATTTGTAAAGAAATTTGGAAATAAACATACCTTGAAGCTTGAAAGTTGTTTGATGTTGTTTTTGCCCTCCAGCGAACGGATTTCGGTTTCTTGTGAGTGGTTTGTAGGTAACTACTATAAAATTTGGGAAGGGCGGCAACTTCTAACGGTCAACTGTCAAACCGGCAGAACAAAATCCCTCCAAAGATCGTTCACTCACAATTTTTTTTTAATGATCCGGTAGGGATGTGATGATTCACAATTGTCGAGCGCCTGGCCGCTGCCCTCTATAGCTGGTCGCATAATTGGTCACCTTCACGTTTGAATTTTAATGAAGTACTCGAGATGATGGATCTAAGCCAGTCAATATATATCGATGAAACGGAATAAGCTTCAAATTTAGTTCATTTTGAATGGCAATGGAACCATCACAACTACGGTGGCTAAAGAAAGTATTCTGCTATCTGTTTGTGGAAAAGTGAACGATTTTTGGAGGGATTTTGTTCTGCCGGTTTGACATTTGACCGTTAGAAGTTTCTGACCTTCCCAAATTTTGTAGTAATTACCTACAAACCACTCGCAAGAAACCAAAATCCGTTCGCTGGAGGAAAAAAACAACATCAAACAACTTCCAAGCTTCAAGGTATGTTTATTTCCCAATTTCTTTACAAATTGATTGATTCTTTACGATCAACGACAAAAATTAGAATTTCTCATACAAAGTCTTATGAAATTTTGAAAATATCGTTACTAATTTTACCACACACAATGAGCTTGGGTTGCCTGTGTTTCCATTTGAAACAGTCGATGCCATACCGTAAAACAGTCGCTGCCATCGGCTGTCCCTGATGGTATCGACTGGTTCGTAGTATGGTATCAACCGTTTTAAATGGCAAACGACGGTTTACCCAAGAGAAAATTGCGTCGTCGCTGTCCTTATTGTTTTAGGTCCCGTATATTCGGGCTGTTGACTCAATGTTATCACTAAAGAAAAAACACGACAGTATTTTCTCATGTTCATTTATTTACCCACTAATATCATCTACATTTCATCAGTTGAGCTTTAGTTTCCATCACCCTTGACTTTGCTCTGGAATGAATTTTTCAAGAACGCTTAGACGATCTCGGACGGCGACTTGGTCCACGCTAAGGCCTCGGGCATCGAGATGGTCTAGCCTCTAGGGCAACGGGAGGGCCTGGGGCGACGAGATGGTCTTGGGCGAGAGGCCTGAAGTATCGAAACAAAGGAAACAAAGTCGTTAGCCATTTGGAAACTCTGCAACTTAATTTTATCTATGAAATATTCTATTGAAAAGAACAAAACTAGTTTGCAACAATCTAAAGGTAGATAAAAGTTTTGCCAGTAGAAAAATGTGATATAGATATAGAGCTTCAAATTTTGTACTAAATCTTAATCCTAACCTCAAAACAACTAGTGCTCGAATGGAAAGCTATTCTCGCTGCGATTACAGAAAAGCCCGCGATATGCGATTTCTACTGTTGTGTATTGTAGTCGCGTTCTGCATTATGCAAATTACACCCTCCCTGCAACGGGTCGAGCGCCGAACAGTCTTAAACCAACTATTAAAAAGGCAAATATTTACCCCAGCGTCCTCGTCTAGTGCTTCATCCAGACTCTCCACCTCTTCGAGAATATTTTCCTCATTGGCGATGCCAAATTCGTCCTCGTAATCCATCAATTCGTCCATGTTTGCCTCAAGTTCTGATGAATCCTAATTCGTATCAAATAAACGGCAAGTTACTTGTGTTTCAAAATATAAGATACAACTTTTAAATTGTTTCCTAGTTCAAACAAGTTGTTTTAAACTTACATTTTGCCGTATTTGTTACTGTTTTTGAAACGTCGAGAAATTTATCCCCAACCACTATTAATTCCAACCTTAACGTTCAGCAGTTTCTAAAACCAATATTGCTCTGAATTTATAGTTTATTGGTTAATGAAAGTCTCATAATAACGTACACATTTTGCTATATGGCTACATTAACACGAGCCACAGTCCCCCCAAAAGGATGACAGCAGCAGATGTTTTAACTGTTGCTTTTGTAATATAAACGTCATCTGATAGTATGAGCTAGTCTGCGAATACAGCCGCATTTCATGGCTCACTTGTTTCGCGAGGCTCAGTTGCATATTTAGGATAATAATTATGCAAATTATCGAGCGGACTAATCAGAGTTCCAGACCAGGTAATGGACAGATTGACGTCATCAGTATGGAATTTCTGGTCGTGATACGCAGACGTCTCTCTCGCGTATGAACCTGATAAGTTAAAAACATGTGCGATATATCATGTCAAACTAAAAGCAAAAGACGCAACCTGGTCATAAAACAGGAGAAATAACGTATGTTAATTTGTAAAACTCGGTGCATCTTCTTACCAGTTTTGGGCTTTTTGATGGTCGGAGTGCTCTAATGCATCTTACAAGCTTCAGGTAGCACACTAGCTTTTGTTTAATACTTCCTGGCTCTTTTTCTTTGCACTCCATATATTCCTTTTTGCATTTTTGCTAAAATTTGAAAAACAAAAAAGCATGACGTCGATGCATGCAATACATGAGTAAAAGCGGTCTGCCATGCTAAGATAAATGTAAGACAAGTTGCTTTAGGTGTCTCCTTGAGAGAATGATCCTTTATTCAATGAGTAATCAATGCAAACTATCTAGTGGTATTTAGTATAAACATACTAACTGTCTAACACGCATCCTACATTCTGATTGGCTACTCTATTAGAGGTCCATCTGTGATAGCCTACTAGTAGAGAAAAGATGGCGGATCAAAATAGTAATGAGCCCTGTTTTACTATAATATCAGAGGATTTCATTGATAAGTTAATTTGGACATCCTTTTTGACCGATTATTAGGTTTATACTAAAACAATTAGACCTCTCGGCCTCATGGACTAGGAGTTTGAATACTCCATTCGGCCTACGGCCTCATGGATTATTGACTCGTAGTCCATCCGCCCTCGAGGTCTAATTGTTAAATAGCTGCATTTTCCATTCCAATGCGCATTCTCATTGGCTAAATACAGGTCACGTGTATGAGTTCAAATCAAATGTTTCCCGCCGGTGAACACTGCTGTCGCGCGTCACGTTTGAGAGTGTGTTAAATTAGACTTGAAAACTCTCGGCTATATAGCTATTATTTATGGTTGATGTACGGGTGTACTACACACTACCAAAGTGACCTTATTGTCTATTACTAGTGGCTACAAGTGACTATTAATACATATGTGCTAGATTAGACTTACAACACAAAGGCTCACTATTATTTATGGTAGATGTAAGGTGTACTACACACTACCAATGTGACCTTATTGTCCAGTATTAGTGGCTACAAGTGACTATTAACAGACATGTGTTAGATTAGACTTACAAACATTCAGGCTCACTATTATTTATGGTAGATGTAAGCTGTACTACACACTACCAATGTGACCTTATATTAATTAGAGGCTAGTAGTAGTATTAATGGCTACATGTTATCATGCTCCAGCCATGACTTTCATCCTCTCAGGGAGATCTCATGCAGTTGCAGAAACAATTGACAAAGTTAAACTGATCTGCCCAGAAAAACATGTATAAGAAATATTCAATTATTATTTTTTGTTCATTAATTTTGGGAAAACACATAACACTCTTATATATATTAATCAATTCGAAACTTCAACATTTGACAGCAGCCTTTTCCCGCGGGCTGGGAATTTAACGTTGGCATTTGAACAAACAACAAAATTTCTAATTGCATCTATTCGTTTTTTTATAATGAATTTAAGTATCTTTAGGCTTTAAATTTGCTAACATTTTGATTTTAATATATAGCATATATAATTCCGTTGTTCCGTTAGCTGTGTATTATGTTAAAGTTTAATATTTTGGTAAACTTTGATTATCTAATACACATAAAACTGTTCATGAGTGAAAAGATTGCAGCCGTTAAATTAAAAGAAATTATCAGCAAAAACGCATTTTTTCTAGTTCCTGGATCTGGGACATGTGAACTCGAATCTTTCTTTATGGCAGGGCATTTTAGTAACGATCTTATCCCAGGGGGCGGGAATTTGAACAACAGCGATTTCAAAAGTTCAAATGCCTAGGGTGGAAGTTTCGAATCGATCGATACATTAAAAGTTGTATTAGATATGTATCAGCATTTACTTTCGTCTTCGTCAATGAAAATATTATGAATTAACTTAGCAGTATTTATAACGATTTATATTCATTACAATAAGTTGAGGAGCTGAACAAAAAGTGTTGCAGAGTGACTATAAAGACAATTTTTTAGTTTACATTGTCATTGACTTGTTGGATAAATACACACTTTTTTATATAAGAACCAATAAATTTTGCCGAGGCTCATTGTTCTTAATTTTTTGGCTGGCGCAGCCTTAATATGTTCTTAATTCTGTGACCGGTTTGGAATAATGAAAAATATCGAAACAAAAAGACAAAGCATTGAAAAGCAGTGCAGTTCGTCTGAGGAACTTTTAGTATTACATGCATACGTGTATCATTTGGGAAAATAGTATATCTACCAAATGTGAAACAGTGCTTTTGTGTTTTTAATGTGCACATTGCGAACGTAAATTGCAAGATTCAGTAAAGTTTCAACCAGAAACATTTTCACTTCGCTTTAGCCTGAGCTTGTTCTTAAATTGTTCTTAATTTTCAGCTAATCTGAGCCTCATTGTTCTTATAAAGTTGTTCTTATAAAAAAAAGCCTGTACGTGTATACGAATAGTTTCTTGACTTTCGTATTAAGTACATTTCCTACCAAACGGGGAGGTAGAGTTGGTTTGTAGGGAGCCAAGCATTCTTTTAGTTGTTTGTAGCATTTTTTCTTCTCTTCTAAGCTGCTTGTACTATTCCGGCACTTTTTAAAGTCCATAAAACACTGCTTCTGTAAAGGTAATCAGTTTACGCACGATTGTTAAAAATGATTTTAGAACTCGTAGGGTTTCATTCATAATAAGTTTCAACTGTATCATTACTAAAACGGTGCCGTCAAGTTTATCACCTACAGCTACTTTTTGTTTTGTAATTTGCATTCTATTGTACCGCATTGCATTGCATTGTATCGTATTGCCTTGTATTGTACCGTATTGCATTGTATTGTACCGTATTGCATTGTATTGTACTGTATTGCCTTGTATTGTACCGTATTGCATTGTATTGTACCGTATTGCATTGTATTGTACCGTATTGCTTTGAATTGTACCGTATTCCATTGTATTGTACCGTATTGCCTTGTATTGTACCGTATTCCATTGTATTGTACCGTATTGCATTGTATTGTACCGTATTGCTTTGAATTGTACCGTATTGCCTTGTAGTGTACCGTATTGCCTTGTATTGTACCGTATTGCATTGTATTGTACCGTATTGCTTTGTAGTGTACCGTATTGCATTGTATTGTACCGAATTGCATTGTTTTGTACCTAATTCCATTGTATTGTACCGTATTGCCTTGTATTGTACCGAATTGCATTGGATTGTACCTAATTCAATTGTATTGTACCGTATCGCATTGTATTGTACCGTATTGTGTTGTCTTGCGTTGCATCATGTAGTGTTATATTGCGTTGTTATATATTTTGTTGTACTGTCTTATTTTGAATTGTTTATTGTATTATACTAAATTGCATTGTACTGTATTGTATTTTATTGCTGTGTATTGTATTACAATGGATTAAATTTTATGTTATTGTACTGGATATATTGTATTGTACTGTGCATTTATTGTGTTGTATTGTATTGAACTATATTTTATTGTGTTGTACTGTATTTTACTTTACTGCACTGTATTGTATTCAGTTTATTGTACTGTATTGTGCTGTATTGTATTGTACTGTATTATATAGTGTTGTACTGTGTTGTATTATACTGTATTGTATTGTATTGCACTCTATTGTATTGTACAGAAGTTTTTTTTATCGTATTGCATTGTATTCATTGTTTTGCAATGGGTTATATTATACTGTACTGTACTGTATTGCTCTGTATTACACTGGAATGTATTGTATTGTATTGTGGGCATTAATAATCAATAGTTCCTTTAAATGTAACTAGTACTGGGGCTATTCATTTTCATACCACGCCTGGATTCATAGTTGGTAGATAAGCAGCCACACACTTCTTCCATTCCTTCAAGCACTCCTTTTTTTCTTCCAGATTGGTGGCATTCTTCCGGCATTGAAAGTAACTTCTGAGACACTTCTGTGGAATTTAACATATAATTTGTTAGAAATTACTTCACTTTCTATGAAATTTAAATTTTAATTACTACAACGAAGCCGGCACTTTTTTCCGGCGAGAATCTTTAGCTGCTCCTGCACGTGAAATTAATACATTGCAGGTTAGCTCAAACTAGACGCCGATATTCATAAGGATAGAGAGCGCTAGCTGAGTCAGCTTTTGTCGAAACTGAGAAAACTACACTTAATGTTCAATACTTGAGCCAGACCTGCTTCTCCCCCATTATTCTTGAAAGATACTATATCAATTAAGAAAATTAATAAAGAACAAGAAACAAATCTCTAAACATAGAATGTAAGCAGCTAATAGATATTAAGATTATCAATAATAGAAGTTTTAATATTATTAGTAATGAGATAACAAAAGTTTGTTAAAGTTTTGCCGGTTTCTTATAGGGCTATTAGGCCAGTTTAAAACTCTAACAAAGACGTCCATCGATAAGCCTTAATTATAACAATAAAGAACTGTGTGATATTAGAAAAAAATTTTTTAAGAAAATAACAATGCTTTGATAAAACCAGAATAGTTTGAAAATATGATG
>JAOBAY020086060.1:0-10462 GCA_025331085.2 Zoanthus sociatus
AAGAAAGATTGAATTTTTTAACTTAGTACCATATTCTAAGGCCGGTTTTGGCCGGTTTAGGAGTCAAAGGGTTAAACAATTAAAATCGATCGCTTTGTTTAAGAAGAAAGTAAGAAAATTAGACATCCAAGTACTATTGAGCGAAAAATGCTTGAACTGTTGTTTATGTAACAATTATATAACATATATTTTTCTATAAACAAGCACTATATTTAATATTTTTATCTCGTAACAAATGTATAACAAGCTAATTATTTAATTCATTTTATAATAGAGTATCTTATTAAAATGGGTAGAGTGGGTAAATGACTTTTTAGAATGTATATAGTATTTTAGGGATTCTTTTTTTCCTCAGGATTAGTAGGCCTAGGCTGGGTAAATAGTTTTTAGAATGTATATAGTATTTTAAAGATTAACTAATTCTTTATCTATAGATAGGCAGATAGGTGTCCACCATTAGTTTATTATTTGACACGTTAATAAAGTCATAATTATCATTATTATTACTATGCAACAAGAGTTGAACATTCTCAGTTATATAATGGTAATTTGATCGTCATGTATTAAATCTTGGTGTGAGTGTGCATTATTTGCAGAAATCATTCAATATGGTCAACAGCCATGCAGTTATTTTGTGGTCGAAGAACAACGGGAAAAAACTCAGGTTGATTAAGGCATGGTTCCAAAGCGTAAAATCAAATTACATCGAAAAAAAATTATAAATTTATTTAAGTTGAAGAATTTACGCTTTTATTCCGAAATTTCTAAATAACCAGCCTAAAACACATCAAATAACATAACTACGAATGCGCAGCTAGGTACCAAAGAAGCGGCAGTAGTGGACAGCTGTTTCACTCTTATTAGAGCTCATTAGCACTACATAGCCTCAGCTACATAGGAAAGACACAAGGTCTCCCTAGTAGGTAGCCGTAACTTCTAAGGTGGATTAAAAGTCTCTTTAAACCTAAGTCGCCACACTATACAGGACGTCGAGAGAAATTGGAAAAATCCCATTTCGGTCATCAATGGATATCTAGGGACCAATATCTCAGTCATTTGTACCTGTGTCCGGCTCTTTCCAAAAACCAATGAAGACTTATAACCAAATAACGTAACTATGCATGCGCAGCTAGGTACCAAAGAAGCGGCAGTAGTGGACAGCTGTTTCGCTCTTACTACTTCCGGTAAAATGGCGAGTGGACATGTGTCTCGCATTGCAATCTTCAACTGATTTTGCTCCTTTTTTCTGAGCGATCGGAAGTTTAAAATCTAAACTATATGGAGGATAATGTTGACTTTGATGACTCTGTAATAAAAAATTCCGAAAAATCTCGTATTCAAAGATTATGCTACGTGGAGCCAGATCGCACAAATTACCGCTGCGTAGTTGATGAGATCAAAGGGAAAGCAAAACAAGCCAAAAGTGTCAAATTTGAGGATATTGCTCGACTTGCTGGCTTCGTAACATCGGCAGAAAGAATTAGCATTTGGGTTAGTCAAATACTACACCGTTACATTGATGTCCTGAACAACGCCAAAGATTTCAGAGTTACTTGGCAAGAAGCCGACTCTTCAAATGACAAATCCAAATGCTCAAAAATTTTAATTCATGTTTTTCATTCTAAATCGCCTCCGGGAGAAGAATTCCTTCTCACTGCCTTAACAATTTTCGTCTCAACGGGAAGGATACAAATACAAGGAAATTTTGTAAATGAATGGACACAAACTGAGTTTCCGTTGTTACAGTCTCTGGGCAAGGACAAAACATGGACCACCGGTCCATGGACCCCCTCTCTGGACCGGGTCCATGGACCACTTGTATGGACCAGGTCCATGGACCACTTGTATGGACCAGGTCCATGGACCACTTGTATGGACCCCCTTCTTTTTAATCTAGAAAAAAAAAAGTCTGAATGATAATAATAATAAAAGAAAGAATAAAAAATAAATCAAAACAAACCTCGATACGATCGAGCCAACAGGCAGCTTGGTAGCCTGCCGTTTCGAACCAGCGAGTGGTCCTGGCATTTCCTGAGTACGTGTGGAAAATGGAAGGCTCAGAAGGTAATGCAGCGATTGATAAACCTCATTAACTTTGTTTTCTGTCTATTTTTATTAAAGAATGTTTTCATTTGATAATATTCTTTTTTCAGATGACTATTATCGTGACCTGGACACCTCTCCAGAAAGGTTAGTTTTCCACTGATTGTAGTTTAAAAACGGCTGCTGTATCTGTGCTAAAAGCGAGCTCAGCTCCGCGCTCCATCTACTGTGCTGACTCTAATGTCGTCTCCCTTATTTACCTCAACAGTATTCAAAACTGCTATCCGTCATTCATTAAGCGTCGCTGTTTTCTCAAAAACATTTGCATTTTTATTTGCTTGTTTGATGAATATGTAACGGAGATAACGCACGTGTTGCACGTGGTTGCATATTTTCTTCACACATCGATCACCATCAGTGAGAATTGCTTAATTCAACCTACTGCTTTCCTTTCTTTCATTATTTATATATTAGTTACTTGTTGTAAATTGTTTAGTCAAGCAGTTTCAGAACTTCTTTCTATGAAAGATCTGAATTTATCAGCATTTTTAGAAAAATGTTTGAATGTGTTATGAGTTAATAAACACAGCGTGTAAACAAATATCAGAATTTTAAGCGGTTGGAACCAGAATTTAATAAACTTTGTTCCATTTTGACTATAATTTATTAATTTGGTTGTTGCAGACATAAGCGTCATTCAAAGTTGCAAGCCGCTATAATTTGTTTTACTTTTTGAAGTAACTGAATTAAAAGCTTACATCCAGGGTTGTCTATACGATTTTGAGTAGATAGCTTAGTTGGTTGAAGTGCGTGGCAACAGATCATAAATACTATTGAAATTTGCAGCCATGAAGATGTGATTTCTAACATCCTGGGGCAATCATACAGCTGTACATGTAGCTGTCACAAAGTGGTCTGACAGTTATAATAACCATGTGTGTACATGTCTTCTTTATGCAGGAAACGTAATCCCTAGATTTCCATGACTTCTCATTTTGCAGAAAAATATCTTCTTTCATGATGCAGAGACTACAAACCTGTAAATTATTTTTTAAAAACTTATAAGTGCTCATTTGCAGGGAAAATAGATTGGTATCTGATGGCAGTGACATTTAACTCTTGCCTTATGTTTTTAGTATTTGACAAGAGTACACTTCACCTCAACGCAATTTAGTTTCAGTAGCAGATTTTTTAAGGGTTGGTTCTTGTATCTTCAGGTGTTGCCGAATGAAATTATTTCCTTTAGTTTTTGCAATATACTATATCTATTCTTTATTGGGGCTGCAGCTATTTACATGTACATTCCTATTCATCTTTAGGAGCCCTGAGGTTATAGAAATAAGTTCCTGTGATGAAAGTGATAAACAAACAATTTCAAGGTAAGCAGGCTCATAAATATATTTTTAATTTGTGACTTGATTGTGCAATATGTATATTAGATCTTTGAGATACCATAAGCGTATAGATAAATACAAGGTTCTTTTTCTTTCATATACTAATCAACTAAAATGTATGTAAACTCTTCATGTTTGTAGGTTTACTGATGACAGCAGTGGTGATGAAAGTGTTTTGGAGGTTAGATTTAAATGTTATGCATTGACATTAAAAATTAAGGTTCTGACAAATTGACTATTAAAGTAAATTGATCTTAAACCAATGAAACACACTTCTCCTCATTTAATACCAGGAATTGTGTAGGGGCAAAAAGTGAGAGTTTTTTTTACTAACAATATACAGAATTAATATATTTACAGTTTTTGAATTTGGTAATCAATGGAAAAACTGGCAAGCCTATGTACATCATTTTTGTTTCTTATATATTGCAATAGAGTAGATAGCTTTGGTACGGTACCATTGCATCTACATATGTAAATATAGTATTTTGTAATTAATAGTAGGTAATTGACGCTCTTTGCAGAAGATCCTTTATTAAATATACCGAGCAGGATGTTCATTAAAGTAATTTGAAAATCCAAATTTGTTTTTGTTTGGACATATTTTCTTAATTCTTGCCATGACTTACAAATCTTATTAAAATTGAAAATTCATTGATCAAATTAAAAATGAGAGTTTTAATTTTGTTCTAAGGGTTCAAAGTGTTAATTGAAATCATATTTTTTTTGCAGGTAGAAATAAAGACAGAAGCCTCCCCTATCAAAGCAACAAAGACTGCATTTATTAGCTATAAGGGAAATCAAGAATGTCAGTTAATAAAGGATCTTGAAAGTTCTGAAAATCCTTTTATTGTACCATTGATGATGAACTGTCGTAAGGACAATTTGGAACTTGTCAGCAATGCTGTACCATGTGGAATACAACAGAATGCATCACTGCTAATCAATCTTGATGCCTTAGAGGAAAGAGAAGATATCTATAGTGACGACAATGGTGTCTGGATCCAAAATGCATGTAAAACAAAGTATTTCACCACCACTCAGACTACTGATGATCATGTCCTTGGTTTGACGAGGGTTTCAAGAGAGGAACTAGGGGACATCACTGTTCGGAGACGTAGTTATGTTAACAAGTCATGCTCACGTTATCACAAGCTCATGGTCACCATTGAGTATGGAAAGCAGATTAAGCAGTGGTACCCCATTGTCTTCTTGCAGTACTCGTATGATGGGGATGAAACATCCTTTGAGATAGCAACACATGGCAATCGAAAACATGGAGCTTCAAAGCCATATGTGCGCACCAAAATGAGCACTAAGCGGAAAGCATCAGAGAATCTCAAAAGCAATGCTGGGCCCAAGAGGGCCTTATTTAGGACTCTCAAGGATGTTGGTGGGGTGTCTGGTGTAGAAAATCTTGGAACACTGCCAAGAAATGAACGTCAGTTGAAGTATCTGAAGAAAGTTGCAAATGGTGGGGCATCAAAATCTACTCAAGATCCCTTGGCGACTGTGATTGAGCTACAGAAATCTGTTTTGTCAGGTTTCATTCGAGATATTGTTTGCAATGATTTACCAACAGTGATACTGTTCACTGACCAGCAGATTGACAACCTCGTTAGGTTTTGTTGTTTAAAGAAAGATGGGTTTGTGTCAGAATTGGGAGTGGACTTGACTTTTCAGTTGGGGCCATTTTATCTACTTACATCAACTTACAAGAATACCCTACTGGAGGTAAAGGAAACAAAGAACCCACCTTCATTCCTGGGGCCCATGATGATTTGTTTAACTAAAGACCACCAAACTTACATGTCTTTTGTCCACCGTCTGGTAAGAGAGGTGCCTGGGTTTGCAAAGTTTCTTCATGTCTATGGAACTGATAGTGAAGAGGCTTTAATTAACTCTTTAGCTGCAGGCTTCCAATGTTCCTCTCACCTTCTTTGCTACATACACTGTAAGAAGAATGTCCAACAGAAAATGAAGCAAATAGGTTTATCAGAGGACCTAGCAAAGCATATTTCTTCTGCTTTGTTTGGAAAGGGTGGTTTGGTTTGGTCTGATTCAGCTGCAGAATTTGAGCAACAGGTCAAAACTCTAGTTAAAGAATGGGATGATCTGGAAGAACATGAGCGAAAAGGAGAGCCACAATTCTCTTCTTATTTCCTGCGAAACAAGAAGGAAGATGTGAAATTGAAAATGTGCAAGTTTGTAGTTGAAGCCCTGGGTGTAGGCAGTAGTCCTTATACGCAGAACATTCCAGAATCTGTTAATAGCCTTATAAAGGACTGGAACAATTTTAAGCCTCAGGAAATGGACAAGCTCATTCTTGCCCTTTTTGATTTGGTACAGAGCTTTAATGAAGAGGAGGAGTTAGCTTGGTTTGGCTTATCAGAGAAATGGGGTGTCAGAAAAGAATTTCAGAACCTCCTGCCCCCTCCATTCAACAGTCTTTCTGCAGAAGAGCGCCAGGCAGAAATGGCTCGAATAAGACGGATCAAGCCTGATCCAGCTGCCTACAAACAATGCAAGGAGTTCAGATTTCATAGCCAGAGCCCACCAACCAAGGAGGATAATAATCAACAGGTACATTGTAGGCAAATCATATAACCTTTTTATACCAATTTTCAGGTACCACAGCATATGCGTCAACAGCCAGCTGTTGTATACAGTAGTCCACCTTTATGTTTTGCTACATTTAGTTTACGATTTCAATGTGATTTGAAATGCCAGCATGGCTTCCTGGATCAGGGAAGAAAGCTAAAAAATAAAGTTCTAAGGGTGTTTCTGGTGTAGTCGGCAACAAATTGTTATATGTGAACAGAAGGGATTCCATATCATACTTTGGCTATAATTGCTCCAGTGTTTCTTTGGCTTGTTTGAAAACCACTAAATATGACTTAATTAGCAATTTGGTTCTAAATACGTGGTAGCCATGGTACACTGAAGATTGCTATGCCAAACTAATTTTTATTGTTCTCTGCTTGTACAGCACATCAGAAAGTCACTTCATATAGTGCTATTCCATTGCTTGGCAGTGGTGTGTGTTATTATCTGAACCTGTAGATATATAAAATTATGCAAGTGCTGTATATTTTTAAGAACCAAGATCCAAGCAACATTACATACACTAAACAGTACTGTTTTAATTTCCAAGTGTACTGAATTTTTTTGTCATGTGTCTATCTCTAGAACAAAGACCATATGGTGACATTCCCCACAGATTTCACAAAAAGCCTTGAGCACCACTTCAGCCAAGAAGAAGTCTCTGCCTTAATAGTGAAAGCAGATGGTTTGATGGCAACTAATGGATTCAGAGAGGGTTTCCAAGAAGGGGCTTTTTTGGTAAATAGTGGCTTTAGTGATCCACACAGAGTCATCTGCTATAGAAGTGGGAAGACAACATGTACATGTTCCTTCTTTAATAGAAATAATTTGTGTTTCCATGCCTTGGCAATTGCTAAACACAAAAACAGGCTTCCTGGACTCTTGAAAAATTATCCTGGACGAAACCTCAATAGAATGGCAACAAACACAGCACCCAAAGGAGTTGGTGGAAAAGCACCTCCTCGTAGAAAACCACTGAAAAAAACATCAACAGCTTCCAGAGATACATGCAGCACAGAAGTCACTGAGCAGCTATGTGTAGAGCAGATTGATGCAACAAAAATTGTTGTTCGGCGAAATGCCAAGCCAGAGGATCCACAAGTCACTGCTCCCCTTGTTCTCAAGAAGATTGGTGGTGGTATTCGAAAGTGTGCTGGCTGTACCAGAGACATTAAAAGTGTTGTTGTTGGCTACAGCCAAGCAGAAGATTCCGAGTATTGTCTTGCACGACACGAGGCATACCACTTTTGGAACAAAAATGGCAACTGCTACAAATAATATAAATAAATAAATTGACTTCAGGGGCAAGACATTATCACATCAATCCTGTCTGCACCAGAGCCCATCAGAGTTTATCAAACAAAATTTGTAAAGGGAGTCAGGTTTTGCCAGAAGGGGTTTTAACATTGACCAGGGAGAGATTTCATCACTTTTTAATCACAGACTAATCTTAGTAATGTTTACAGCAGTTTTCAGTTTAGTTTGGAAATTAATTTGCATTTCAGCTATGCCAACCACTGGTACACCATGTACGTACATAAAACAAAATTAACAAATTATGACTTGCTGTACATGCATGTGATTTATATGAGGCCTTTGGCAGTTTAATTGTATTAGTTTCCAATATAGTAGTGAGTGATTGCTTATGGCTTGTACTTTTGAATAAAATGTTCACCATAGATAATTTAGTAGTGAAGTAGCAAGAATAATGCAATTTTTTTCCAAAATTCAAGTTTGTGTACTCCACTTTAAACTTCAAATGTTCACCATGGATAATTTTATGCTTATTGATGCCAGGTTATTGTAGTGAAAGTCAGAGACAAGTACAGTTATTTTCACATAACTTTTAACAAAAAATGAAGAAGACAGTCTGTTTAGACTGCTTCACTTCAACCTTGTTCCTTGCAGAAGGATGAATTAAATTTATATACTTCCTTTTAAAGTTTTGTTATGTTAAACTATGATATGATAATAATGATATATGATATTTGTTATGTTCACTTCAGATATGTTTGTTGACTTTGGGTTTAATCAGAGAACAATAATCATATAATAATAATTTTGATTTTCTTGGAATGGAACTGAACATTGTTAAACTATTAATTTATTGATTTAAAAAGAGACATTTACATTCCCATTTCATTATCAAGTTACTGTTTACTTCAGATTTATTTGTTGACTTTGGGTTTAATCAGTAAATAATAATTGTACAATAATAATGATTTTCTTGGAATGAAACTGAATATTGTTAAATTATTGATTTCATCAGGCATATTTATTGCACGATTTGTTTGTTCCAGAAATTACAAAGAGATATTTGTATTCCCATTTATTATCATTTATTTGTGACATATAATTATAATTTTCTCTGAGTTCAATTAAACATTGTTAAATTGTTAAAATGGAGACATTTATTATATACATTATATATTTACTGACATAATTTTTTTTCTGGGATTTTAGAAAAAGAAACATCAATTGTCTGTCCATATGCATTATTTAAAAATGTAATGCATGATCCACAATTGTCATTCCTGTCTTTCTCAGGTAATGATTCCAGTCCAGATTCCAATTCCTTGCTACCACGCTTCTCCCTGAAATGATGATGATTGCACCATCTGCCTTGAATATTTGCTAAAAAAATATTTCTCACAGAGAACATATGGTTGCTGGTTACCTAAGGGATGACTGACTAATCTACAATCTAATCTATGTGGGGCTAGTGAAAATCAGGATCAAGAAGTTGGGAATTCATTACAGTGTGGACACTTGAATCTAGAACACAATGGATTTATTTTCACTTATTTTGTAAGTGTTTTCAGAACTAGCCAATCTCAATGGTGACTGACACAATGGCTGAGACATTATTTCAGCCTTTTTTCCACATTATTTTCAAAGTGGTGCTGTGACCATTTACAGCCGTGAACCATTGCAACTGTTCCTATTTGAAATTAACAAGGAAAAAAGACAGAAATAATGTCTTGGCTATTGTGTCAGTAACCATTGCAATTGGCTTGTTCTGAAAAAGTTATAAAATAGATAAATATAAAGTACAGGTAAAGAGAAAATAAAGCCATATAGCGGTCACAGTTTAAGTGTCCACACTGTTTAATATTAATTTAATATTATTTTGCAAGCTTTGGAATAATGATAGGAAATTTGAAAGTGACATAAAAGAGCTACAGAATTTTCCCAATTGTGCTAAAGACCAACAAGCAGGAAAAAGTATAACTGAAAATAACAACAATTTTTTAGTTGAAGTTAGCAGCTACATCTAACATTCATTTAAGAAACCAGAAATTCTTATAAGTTCAATTTTTAATTTAATAAAAGTGTATAAAAAATAAAATTATTCCCTTCACAAAGAAATGTCGTGTAAACAGGGTATTAGCCATTTACCTATTTTATGGTTTAAATTAATTACAAAAATAGTTGTACAGTAATCATTGACGTTCATGGTGGGATCTAAATTGAAGACCTTTGACAAAGTTTGACATACAAAATAGATGTTTTCTATTCAATCTAATAGATTGCCAAAGATGACCTTCCTGTATTCTATTGTTTAGCCATTGCATGATTTTAAAAAAAATCAAAACTTGAGAAAATATAATTTTACTACCATTAATGGGATAACTCTTGCGATAAACGATATTAAAGCCTTACATGTAAATATGCTTCACGCATTCAATTTATGTGTCCCGTGATTAGATCGTAAATACGTTTATTTGGCTAAGCGTGGTCCACAGAAAAAATTAAAACAAATGATTAAAAAAATCAGTAAAAAATTCGAACTCACACCTTCATTTAGCGACTGAACAACTTGTCTGTTCTTCCACATTCAAAAGTTTTTGTATTTTCTAAAATCCTCATTGTTTAATCCACTGCTGCCTGTTTTACGCTTTCAATATCCAAGATTTCTGGTAGAAGTACAGTCTTTCCCAGGTTTTTGAATCTTTAGTAGTTTCACGTTATCTCCAACTCCACATGTCTATTCTACTTTAAGCTTGCTGCACACAACATTTTACCAAGATTAATTTCCCCGACGTTTGGAGAAAACAAATCAACTCGCGAGCTACAAGGCTCTTACGTTCATTACATCCAAAAATTGTGCTCAGCTTCGATAAACGATATAAAAAAGCATTCTTCCTCAACGAGAAGCCATCTTGCAAATATTTTGCTCCCAGCAGGGCGAAAAGGGTCTGGGAATAGAATTTACGGACACGCCTGGCTACCAAGCTGACTGTTGACGATCGCATTGAGGTTTGTTTTGCTTTATTTTTTACTTTCTTTTTATTATTATTCTTTTATTATTATTTTTCCCAGATTAAAAAGAAGGGGGTCCACACAAGTGGTCCATGGACCTGGTCCATACAAGTGGTCCATGGACCTGGTCCATACAAGTGGTCCATGGACCCGGTCCA
>JAOBAY020086069.1:0-10461 GCA_025331085.2 Zoanthus sociatus
CCCCCCCCCCGCGCCCCGCGGACTAACAGGATACCGAAAAGCCCCTTTAGGGGTGTTGTCATTATATATTTATTATTATTATTATTATTATTATTATTATTATTATTATCATGTTAGTTTTTAAAAATTCCTTTTTACTACAGTACGGTCCTCAACAGTCTGTAAATATATCCATTTGTCAATTTGTCTATTTTATCTGCCTAGCGTTTCTCTATATATATCTACAATTAATCGTTTCTTGGCCCTTAAATAAGACAAAACTGCTTTCCCTTTATATTTATTTTAACGTAATGAGGTTATGTTGTTTTTATTGGAAGCGGTTCGATAACACACACACACCTGCCCTGCAACCGTAGAATTCAATCCTCATTGCAATACGACTCCTCCAACTGCGAGGTCTAACTTTCAAATATCGACAGATGATTGGTGGATCAAAGGCATTCTCTACAATGGTATTCCTGTCTTGATTTGCTGTGAAATACTGTATGAAACACGAACATGTTAAAACATACATTCAAAACTTCAGTTATATTAAAGTATTCGTTTTTCAATTTTGCCTCCATTACTACCCTGTCATAGAACAATAACGACTACGCTGTTTGGGTGGTGATCGTCCTGCACGAGCTCATCTTTTTTGACATCACATGCAATAGATATCAATTGATGACTGTGAAACATATTCAACGCCAGAGCTTAAAACAAGTGTGAAATATAGTGATTTACAAATGGCTAAGTTTTACACCGTAAAAATAAATAACAAACTTTTAAAAATTCATTTTTTTTAAAAGTTTTCTTTTTTACGGTGTAAAACCTTTCATTTGTAAAACTGTTTCTGTAGAAACACCGACGCAGCATTCCATTTATGTAAAATATACTGATGGATAAACTCATTAACCTTCTGATCTTGTGTGCTTTATGAAAACAGATGACCAAGTGACGCCGCACTAACGCTAAATAACTTATTCTTGCTTTCCTAATCCACCAGCTTCAATTATGGCGGTCAAATCATTTATTCAGTCGAAAGCAATCGTTCCAAAGCTACTAAGTGATTATCCTGATGATCTTAATATATGGTAGCGATATAAACCTGCTAACAGTCTAACACGCATCCTGTATTCTTACTGGATACTCTACTAGAGGTGTGTTTGTGATAGGCTACAATTAGAGAAAAGATGGCTGATAAAAATAGTAATGATCACCATTTTGCAATAATATCAAAGGACTTCATCGATAATTTAATTTGTACATTATTTTTTGACCGATTAGTAGGTTTATACAAAAACAATTAGTCCTCTCAACCTCATGGACTACGAGTTTGAATATCCAATTCGGCCTACGATCTCATGGGCTATTGACTCGTAGTTCATTCGTCCTGAGGTATAACTGTTAATTATACTATCCTCAACATTACAAGATCAAATACCAAATTATTACTCTATGAAATACAGTAGTCCAAACGTACACATAAACAATCAAAATTAAATTTAAATTAAGATATCAAAACGAACAGGCCTGCGTTGTACAAAACTAACAATGCCAAAGTCAGTCAATAACAAAGTTCACTTTCTTACTTTATCGTTGTTTTTGTATCTGAAAATATTCCAATGAATGTTGTCCTGACTGCAGTAAACATTGTATCGTGTCACCCAATAGTTGTAATTAGATCGGCCTTGAGTAGCAATTTTAGTAATTTTCATTGGACGCTTGAAATCGGTCTTGAGCCACTGATAGTGGTTGTTATGTCTAGAAACCCAAGCACCTCCGTCACCTTTTAACATTGATCCTTTGTTTAACCTAGCGAAATTCACTGAATAACGAGAATTTAACGTTGAAGAAGCTGTCAGTTGGTTGCTTCTGATTCTGTTGTTCTGCATTCCTAACGCTTTGTGACATAAAGCACCTAGTCGGAAAAAAAGAACGAAATGGTTTGATTCCAAATATTTATCTATAAAACCACCTACAAATAAAGACCAGCAGAAAGCAATCTAGTTTATGTGATTTAATGAAAAAAAATGTAAAAGTGCCAAGCATAGAAACTGTCTAGAAAATCACTGTAAAAATTATTATCGTCAATTTACTTAACGTGTTGTTATAAAAAAAACAGAATAGCATAGAAAAAGGAACAAAAAATGGAATAAATGCAGGGTTTGCAAATTTTATTGATGAGTGGAGTCAGTGTGACTTCTGCTGCACAAATGTTGGAGTCATTTTGGAGTATTTGGATTCAAGTATCACAATGAAAAAAACAGTTTTATTCCATATTCCTAAACAAGTTTCTCACATTACTACACTAGTATAGTGTCTACAAAGTCTAACCCTAACCCTAACAAACAACAACATGTGATTGTCAAAAACTGGCATTTCTGATCTGACCTGGAAAGCTCATATTCATGATGGTGGCTATCATGTAAACTTTGATCGTAATTTACCCTCTTCCTGTTTTGTCGTGCAATATAATTCTTTAATTTCAATAATTCAATTAAGGTATTACAACTTTTACAATTAACGTAAATTGCATTATTGTGAAAAAGGTAAGGACAAAGCTGTGTTTGTTACTAAAAATTTCTGGAGTCGAAGTGACTCCCTCCGTAACCTCAGTGGAGTCATCTGAACAATTTTGACGTAAAATACGCCAAATTTGGCGTATTTGCAAACCCTGAGAACCCGTCAACTCTAACAATTTTAGACTAACAATTTGCTTACTTCGTTTAAACACTGCCCCACACTCCTCCACTGTCACTTTCCTTTTCACAAATCTTTTCATGTATAAAAACTGAAATTCTCCTTCATAAACCAAGCATATTTTAAGTATTTTACAGTTCAGTTTATGGGGTTTCAGCAAACTACCCAAAACCACCCAAGATCCACTATAGTTTATTCTGAAACTGATTTCATTAATTACAGGTTAAAGTAAAGAAAAAAAGGTCTCTTAACAACTTTCTAAATGTCTAACAATTATACTTTAGCTTTGTCTTCTAATGAATAAACAAGATAAATGACTGTGTTTAGATTTCCTGTCCATTTAACAAAATTGGTATCTTCAATGAAACTTAATATCTTTTATACAAAACCAAAAACTAGTGGCAATGAATACCATTATCTATTCGTTTTAATCAATATCATTATCCTCTCAGTCCTTTTTTAGCAGCATGGAAGTCACACTGCTCAAGCTTCCAAATTTTATGCTTTCCCTTCACATGGAATTTAATGATTAATTCCTGTGGGTTTTCACACACAAAAACATAATCCGACTCTGATTCACCATTGGGGTACTTCTCTTTGTATTCCTCCTGTGACAGGCAGTCCACAAGTTCAACACACCCGAGCAGACAAGCTGAAGGGTACTGCTTTGGAAATGCAAGATTTTCTTCAGGGTATAATGCCTTGTACATATTTTCTACAGAATCTACTTCTTCTGTAGTTGGTTTCTTGGCTGTTGCGGCTATCCAAAGTCTGCCACGGTGTGGTGTGTACCATGTGCGTCCTTCTACCTTCTTTATTCCACGAACTAATAATGAAGCCCACGGCTGATGCATGCTTAGGCACATACCGTTGTCACTCATTTCTTGAAATTCCTTGTCCTGAATGCGCATTCTGTGTCTTTGCTTAGACTCGCGATGATTGCCAACTTCAAAAACTTTATCTATTTTAGGGCCAGAGGAGTAAAATTTAGGCTTAACAGGTCCAGCACTTGGATTAGCTATTCCACCTCCTTCTGCTTTCTTCTGGTTTGATGGCCTAAAAGAATTTTCATAATCATCTGCATCATACAAACTTTCTGACTCACTTGCCTCAATCACTTTCCGACCAGCAAAATCTAGAGTAACCTTCATTTCACGTCGCGATGCAAATCGTTTCTCCCTTAGCTTTTCTTCTTTTTTCTTTAAAGCTTCCCGTTCCTTCTTACTCAGCCACTGGTTTGTGTCGCTCGCAAAGTAGTCAGATTCATCATCAATCACTTTAGTTCGGCGAGCGCTACTTTTATCATATTCCAGCAATTTCTCTTTATGTGCTAGGGCTTTTTCAAGTCCCAATTTTTCCCTGTTATTTTCTTTGTAATCGTCAATACTCTGATTCATAAGTTTGTCATACAGCTTCATGCTTTTCTTAGAATTTCTAGCCAATAGTTCTTTTTCTTCGTTGCTACAAACCAAAGCACCACAAAAATAACAAGGCCCGGATCCCTCTTGATTACAAACAATACGACCACACTCGGTACAATTGTTTACTAGACTGTGTTTTTGACCTAAACACTCGCATGGATGTCTTCCTGGAATCTTTACAGCTGCACGGGCTTGTCCTTCTGAACTATATAACGGCACAAACTTTGCAGACTTTTTCTTCAGATGATCTTCCACTCCAGATTTATTGTTCTGTTCCGAAATGACAGTTCCGTTTTTGGATTCATCTATTCGTACAGGATAAGTGAGAATTTGTCGCGATTTAAGACATTTTAAAAGTTTCTGCAAAAACTTCTGGTGTTCTTCGTTTTCCTTATCTAAAAAACCTGACAAGTATTCTTCAACGTCACTCACACTATCAATGGATAAAATATAGTTAGCAATTTCTTCACTACAGTCGGTTATTTTGGATAACTCACCAATGCACCACGTCTTCAAACCATCCGCCATTTTGAGAAATCGAGTAAATGCACTACACGCATGCGCTATTACAATATTATGAAACGCGGGCGCCAGAACAATCGTGAAGAGTCTCGTGAATTCGGTTGGCGAAGTGATGTGTGTAGACTTTGCCAATATCTCAGGGCTTGATGACCCGTTTTAATTTAAAATTTTAGTAGTTTTATTTACTAGAAAGATGGAAAGCGTACGTTATCTGTCCTATCAACAATGGAAGGACAGAAAATGCGACGTGGCCAAGAACATGACCTACCATCAAAAACTACTGTCGTATGTGGAGGCTCTAGAAGCAAACACAACTTCTATCGATAAATTGATCACTGGATATCTTGATGCCACGAATTCTTTTTGTGGGGCTGGTTCCCAACTAGCAGAAGCTTTCTCTTTAGTTTTAAAAGAAACACCACTTTTAGAAATTACACAGCAACTCAAACAAGTCGTCGAAGAAGTCGACCACGTCTCTCACAAGTCCAGTGTTCACATTACAAATTACATTTTGGGATCGTTATGTGAGTTTACTGCTACTTTTCCAGGACTACGAAGATCGATAGAAGCTCATAAAAGAAGTGTACAAAATTATGAAACGTGTCAGGAGACTCTGGATTTGCTTGAAAAAGAGGAAGGTTTGCCTTGCGAAGCACAGCGGTTAAGAACAGCGCGACAACGATTCCGTTCTGCCACTGAGGAATTAGCGACAGAAGAAGAGTTTTTGTATAGAAGTTTTGCGGAGGTTGAGGAAAACAAAGTCAAGGTACATTATTTTTTATTTTGATTTTTGATGTTTAATAGCTTTATGCTATTGGTAATTTTCAACAGATTTCTAGAATATTCGATTTAATAATTGAATGTTGTTATACGGTTTAAATCAATTTTCGCTAAAACCGGATGGTCGTTATCTCTCTATTTCATTGTTTTTAGTCGATAAGACGTGAACAAGAACTGGCGGCTTTTTCCTCCATATGCTTTGCGATTTTAATCAGTTAAATGAACGCCCTTTAAACAAGTGCTGTGGTCTCTTGGAATTTTGTTGGCAGACATACCACACTTGGCAAACTGCCGTTTAAAACTGAAAGTGAATTTCAACATATGTCGTAAAAACTGGGAAATATAAATGTCATGATACAAAAATAGTAAATATCCAGACACTTACTGCGTAGATCCTGAATAGATTGTTACGGCATAGAAAGCGAAAGTCGATATCTTTGATATAATTGGCTTCTTCATTTGTACATATATGCAAATGATTCATTCCCATTTCTCAAAGGCGGAAAAGCAACAAAGAAACATTCTTTTGCTGGTCTGTTGTCTGATAAAGTTTATTTTGAAGTTAATAACAGATAAATTGAGCACATAGTTTTTTCTTTTAGTGGAAAAGTTTACTAGTTTAAAAGCTCTAGGCACAATGACTACACAAAATAATTTTTTTGAAATGGTTTAAATCCCAATTTTCAAGAGTTGTGTACAATATCAATATGATCACTAATTCCAGTGGATATTGATCTTTTTTATACAGTTGTATTCAGACAAAAGCTGAATACAAAAACAATTGTTTAAATACTTTTTAAAAATTTAACAGATATAGAAACATGATCTTTCACAAACTGTTGAAATAATATGACCTAAATTCCTTGAGTGACCTACATAGACTTCACAGTATTGCTCTTTTATTAGTTTTCAGATCATTTTGAGTGTGAGTAGATAACCATGAATATTTGTGCATTTACATATTTGTATTTGAAACTTTTCAAATTTTTAAAGTTTATCAAACATACAATTGTACCTTACAAAGAAATACACTTTTTTTGAATAAGAGTCAGTCAAATTTTGCTGAGTCAATGTTCTTATTTTTTTCAGCCCTTTGAGGCTCAAACTGTCCTTTGTAGTGTTCTTATGCACCTGATACTATTTATGCCATACTACGTATTTTCAATACATTTAGTGACCAAGTACAAATTTTGAAGGAGATACGACAATAATTATATGTATATTGTATAGCACAGTATCTGTTATAGCTGGGTTTATTTAATAGTATTAAAAAAAGTAAGTGTGATTGCTTGATGCGTTTTACCATTGTTACAAAAAAAATTTTCCTTAAGATTTTCATTTCATTCCAGCAAAATAATTTTTTTGTATACTTTTCCAGTGCATTTGGAATTAATTACTGATATACAGCATGTTTGTTTAAAATCCTATTAATTGATCATAAATAATTTATACCTTTTGTTACATGTTACAATATTAGGGATTCTTCATCATTTTTTGATTTAATCCATAAACAGCAGCTCTTAAGATAATAAAAACTTCGAGTTTGAGTATGTTTTAAAAGTAATACAGTAGCTTAGTAGAATGCTCAAGTTACAGAGCTTTTTTTATTTTTCATGTCTTCTTATCTGGGTTAATGATTTAGCCTGGGGAACAGTGTTATTATATTGTAAATTCTAAACCAAATCAAAAATATATCATGCAATTATTTTTTCCAAAGCATTTTAATAATAATATTAATAATAATTATTATGAAATAATAGTATTAATAATTATGAAATAACATGATTTGTGTAGTGCACAAATTTGAATTTTGTTTTTGTGTTCTAATGACTTTGTAGAATGTTCTAGCTTTTTTTTCATCAATTAGCCCTCTAGCAATAATAAGTCTTGCATGAGTGCTAAAGTTCCAAAGGGCAAAGTTAAGTGTTTTTCAAAAATGAATAGAACAAAAAAACTAAATTGCCATTTTGAGATGCCATCCATTTGAGAAACACAATCCCCTAATATTTAAATTATTTCAAGGGGTCATTTTATAATCATTTAAAGTGGGTTAATGTTACTTTTCAGTATCAAGTTACTCGATTGCAGGCTTGCATTAATTGAAAATTTGCTTAATCCAAAAGTGGGTTAAGCAAACCAATTTCATTTTGCATATCATCCCATTTTTCTATTTAAAAATATTTCATTTTTTCCTGACAGTGGGAACAAACAAGAATATCATAGTATGAGTTACCATCTTCAGTTACTACTTGTTGAATGCATAGATCTCAACCTGAGAAACTTGGAAGCAGTTTACAGACACACATGAACGAACAATAATGTGTTATGCAAAATACAATATATTGGCTTATTACAACTAATGCATTAATGAAACAATTATATATAAAATGTATGCAAATTTTTTTTTATTGTTTGCAGAGTAAGAAAAATTTCTTTTTTCTGACTAGTTAAACAGCCTTTTAATGATTTTTGCACACCTAAAGCAAAAATTACCCACCATTAGTAGTCAATAAATATTAATTTCTAATCCCAGTTTGCCTAATGCAGCTCTGTCAAATGAATAAAAGTAAATTCTACTTATTGTTTTTTTGTTATTGAAACATGTCAAACATTTCAAACCTACAGTAAAAGTAAGATCATTCATCATTATTTTTTGATGATGACTTAACCTGAAGTCATTTTTTGTTTCAGTTCTAAAACTTAAAACATAGTATTTAATAATAATAATAATAATTAATGATAATAACAATAATAATAATAATAATAATAATAATAATAATAATAATGATACTAATGATAATTATAATATATAATATTTACAATTTATTGACTTTGTGCATTTCCTGTAAAGAAACTTTAAAATTTGGGTTTTGTGCAATGGCTTTCACTTTTAGATGCTTGGTGCCTGCTTTCTTTCTTTGCTTCAAGTCCAGTCGCAGTTCATGAGTGCTGCAGCAGATTACTTGGCCCCCCTGGGTGGATTTCAAGAGATTGGAGATTATCTGCGGGACAGAGAGGTCTCCCTTTCCCTCAAAGATGCCACTGCAAGTTGGTTATCATTATCTCAGGTATAAAGTACAAACTAGCAAGATTTAATGTTAGTGAAATATTTTGAGTGCTTCAAGTGAGAAGTTTCTAGACTGTAGAAATCATAAAGAGGATGTATGGATGCAGATAAGGAAAACTTAAATGTGGAGAAAGAACTAGTGGAAATACAAGAGAGGAATGGGGAATGGCCATCAAACATCAAACTCTGTTATGGAAAACAGGATGGAAAATGAAGAGAGATAGAGAGTCCGTGAGCACCATGATTAAAACTAAATAACTATTGAGTAACTAGAATTAATCATATATTAATACGCCCACCAAAGAGTCTTGATTTTTAGTTGCCTCCTGGTACACTTCCCTCACATTTGCCTTAAGCATGAAAATACATCGAATGGTACTTTCATCCAGGTTACAACACAGGGACTAGAGATAAGAATGGCACCAGGGCTCGCCAGCTCATTAAAGAATATTTTCATTTATTAAATGAATTAAGTAGACTCTCTATTCAGGTTAACAAAGCTTTGCGGCAGGGGCCGTGCCTATCACGTAAAGAAATCCAACAGCTGATGCAGGTATCACAAGGAGAGCTGCAGGAACAGACCAAGAAAGCACTTATTCAGAAAATTAATACAGTGATTCAGGTGAGCGCTTTATACAGTACAGTGACCTTGGTTTGTATGACACCTGAATTAAGGTTCTTATTTAAGTTCAAGAATTAATAATATTAAATGTATTTTTTGTCAACTAAAAGATCTTTTAATTAGTTTTAAGTCCATATTGTATATTTTTATATAGAAGTTACAAGTATAGGAAAGTGCATGAATGCAATTGCATTTTGTAATTATTTGTGGGCGCAAATTATATTTTGAAAGTTTTCTAAGCTGCACAAGCTGAAGGCAAACTAGGTTTGTCTTTTGAGAACTATAAAACATCACAAGCAACCATAAATTAGAAAGCGCTCAAGCAAGTTCATATCATGATTATTTGTTTGTTATAATTATTTTCAACAATTCAACATAGATACTTTAAAAATACTGATGGAGCTGTTTGCACTTGTAGTGTTCAAGTTGTTTGCTGCTTTTTTGTTCAGTCACCCATATTTGTAGCTCTCATTTAGTATATTGATTTTCTGTATTCTTTTTCAGTTGTTCAACATCATTTAATAGATTTGACAAAGCAAAAGCAACTACCAGCCATTTTATTTTCTCATGTTGTGCTTAAGGGATTCTCGATAGCAACTTGTGTCTTGGTTTCTATAACATAAAACACACTCGATAACCTACTGTATTTTATGATATTGTGGTTATCCAAACAGAAATGACGTAAATAGTTTACATTTATTTGCTGAGAGAGTGCCAAATGAGCTGAGAAACTGATGATAAATCTCTCTGCTTCTTGATTTTTTAGTTTTAATAAGCTTGATAATTTTAGGCAATTGAAAAGCCTGCAGCAGACTGAAAACATTTGGCAAATGTTGGGAAAGAAAGCAGAAAGTATAGTAGGTATTTTTAGTTGATTTATGTGTCAATTTCTCAACAGAATTACAAGAAAGAGTTTGCAAGAGCACCAACACCTGAAGCAGATATTCCGGCTGGTTTTCATCGGAATCCTAAAGGAATTGAGCTAGCTCTGAAGGTACTGAACATGGTCTGATTTAGACTGAAATACCTGAGTGTTTGATTTTTGATTATGCATGTTAAATGGCTTTATATTCAGTAGGTTGAAAATATTTTGAATTACTTACCAAGGTAAGTTTTGGTACAAAACAGTCGACTGAAGTGTGTAGTAGTTCATTGTATCCAATTCCCTTTTTTTTTTATATTTTGTACTTGTAAATGACAAGTTAGCTAAGTTCTCATTGCTTTGTCAGCAAATATAATGAATCAAGATGAAAATATTGTGTATTATTATATGGATAATAGTGTTTTACTGGAAACTAAAACACTCGTATTTTCCATATTTTCACTCAGTGAAGATATGAAAAAGTTATGTACCAAATGTCCCGGAT
>JAOBAY020086080.1:0-10458 GCA_025331085.2 Zoanthus sociatus
TATTATCATTACCATCATTCAACATATTATAATTACCATCATTCAACATATTATCATTACCATCATTCAACATATTATAATTACCATCATTCAACATATTATCATTACCATCATTCAACATATTACCATCCTCCAACATATTATTACCATCATCCAACATATTATCATTACCATTATACAACATAATCCAGCATATTATCATTACCATAATCCAACAAATTCTCATTACCATCATACAACATATTATTACCATCATCCAACATATTATCATTACCATCATTCAACATATTATCATTACCATCATTCAACATATTACCATCATCCAACATATTATTACCATCGTCCAACATATTATTATTACCATTATACAACATAATCCAGCATATTATTATTACCATAATCCAACAAATTCTCATTACCATCATCCAACAAATTATCATTACCATTATACAACATATTATCATTACCATGATACAACATATTTGTCATTACCATCATCCAACAAATTATCATTACCATTATCCAACATATTATCATTACTATGATACAACATATTTGTCATTACCATTATCCAACAAATCGTCATTACCAACATCCAACACATCGGGGGAAGGGGGGATTGGGGAAAGAGGAGAGGAAGGATGATACAAAAACACAGATTATGTCAGCATACCTTGTTATACTGCAAACACTTCTTCAGCAAATCTGCAGCCATGTCGTACTTCCCAGACTAAAATCGATTAAGCCAGCAGCAAGAAAAAGAAATTAGTTGACCATTATCAGACAAGTAAGACTTGATGAACTCGGGCATAGTTACAGGGTATTGAATTGTCAAAGTTATAAAGAATAAACCTAACCTGGATATATATATCCGCCAGAAGGAGCCAGCTCCTTTCAAAATCGTCTGCCTCCTGTATTTTTGATAAAACAAAAAACTTAGTTCATTTTGTTATACCCTCGCTTAATCTACCACGCACTTATAGCAAACGGAAAGAACTTGTTTAGCTTTCAGGCAAACTTTTCTAATCAGGTCCTGTAAAGACTAACATTTATGGAGAAATCGGCAAAACGTTAGAAGGGAATGCTGAAAGACTAAGATGGGGAAAAGGAAAGAGGACAGGGGAGGGGGGAGGGGGAAGGATTAAGCGATAAGCGAGAAACCAACCTCTGAATTCCAGTTCATCTTGGCGATCCTCTTTAACTGATTACGAGCCCGCGGTGTTTGCTTAAGGTACATGTAAGCGGTAGCCATCCCAAGAAGAGCGGGTACGTATTCGCGCTAGGTAAGAATAAGAAGATAAGAATGGTAAATCTGGATCTAAACAGGTTGAAAAGCAATCTTTTTGAGTCCTGTAAGCCAAGAACTATTCAAAGAAGGATGAAAAATTTTAACTGGTAACATACATAAACAAACAACGTTGGTACACACACCTAACGTAAATGTAATGGGCTATTACGTTGAAAGAAAATTACAAAAGCAATTGCAGGTTAAAAAGAAAAGCAATAAGAAACATGAAGAAGGATTAAATTCTAACAAGGTAAAGGAACTAGTTGGTACATTATCCTGCTTTGTGTACCAACAACGAGTACCGAAATAAGAACAGAAAATATAATCCTTCTAATACCTCGAATGTTAAAATCTCCAAAACACGCGAGCACTGATAAATTTCTAACAAATATGCAGAATCTAAGTGGAATACTACCTGGTTTTGTGTACGTTAACGGTTACGATTCTAAATGAGACAAAAAGTACCTTAACAACAAAAACAAAATAATACCCCTCTAATACCTCGGCGGTTGAAATCTCCATGAATTGTGATAACGCCTTTTCTACGTTTGGTTTAGCTTTGGTAGCTAACAATGCAAAATTCTCAAGGAGTCTGTACTTCACTAAGTTGGTCTTTGGTCGAAAATCCTGTAAGAGTAAAATTGCGTAAATGTTTCAGCTCAAGTCAGAGTAATAGTACTCACTGGAAACAAATACGATTGTACCTTAAGAAGTTTTTCCGCAGTTCTTACGGCCATCATTTCAGAGTCCTGTCGCTCTGCCTGTGAACTTTATCAAACCAAAGAACGTTTTTGAAAGCAGAAGTATTTTGCTACAGTATTTAACAACAAAAACGTTAGAGAAGAAGTTATAACTAAAAATTTGATTTTATGTATGAAAATAACATTTATCACAGATTTCAGACACTGAGATCGGTCAAGTCGGCTGCGACCATATGAAGTAGGGTTCGTGCATATCTCTGAAAGCAAAATTCCAGACTTTTTCCAGAGTTTTTTTCCCCAATTTTCTAGATTGAAAACTAGGTTTGTAATAATCGCTGTTTTAAAATTAAAAATATTACAAATGTTTTTATTGATTTTTTAGCATTATAGCTGTTAAATAACTATAATATTCTTGTCGTAAGCGCAACGAAAAAAATACGAATGGACAATTGATACATTGAATCAAGCGTCTTTATCTTTTATTAAAATTGGAAACCAAAAAAATGTTTTGCTTCAAGCAGAAACCTTTTTTACCAAAAAAAGTAGCTTTGTTTTCCAGACTTTCCAGATTTTTTTTATATTTCCAGACTTTTTCCAGTTTCCCTGACTTTGTATGAATACAACATAAAGAAAACTTCAAAACCTATAAACCGTTGTGGATACCGTTTGAAAAAAAAGCAGAAAGGAAATATATAGTACAGAAAAGATATGATTAAAAGCGAAGGGAAACTGGGATAAAATGGAGAGGAAAACTTCATATCACCAAACCTTGCATCAACATCGACAGCGTCAAATGTTTCTCCTCCCAAGGTTTCGTTGTCCGGGTTCAAGCAGATCTCGATCATATTATAGACGGCTTTCTCGCCCCTAAAACACAAGATCGTAAAAGGATATGGTCTTTAGTTTATCTCAGGATGGAAAGCATACAGCCCACATTTAATGTTCGTAAAGACGATGGGATGTGAAAAAAATGAAGGGGAGGGAATGTTGAATGGTTTGAAGTGGCCTCTCTCTACTCATATCACACCCTGGATAAGGAATATTGTTGTCAGACGTGAGTCTGTTTCGAAATTCAGAGTCTGTAATGAAAATTAAAATAGCGCTATGGCCTGGAGTTGACTGGGCGAGTGGTGTGTTCTCACATCACGTCTTAATACACAAAGCCAAAGAAGACATTTAAAGACTATTTAAAGATCGAGATAAATCTTGGTAAACTTACCATTCTGAGTCTCTTCTAGCAAGGTTGAAATGCTTCAGAGAAGCAGTTGGGTTCAGCGTGTACCTTAACGCAAGGACAAGCAATTCGTTTTAAATACACATATCGGCAATGTAGAAAAAGAAAACAAAACACTCTAAAAACAATAAATTGTGCCCCTAACTGAATAGAGAACAAAGATTACTAGGCACCAACACACTCAACATTCATCAGCTTTCATTCTTAAGGTTAATTGTTGTTATTTTTGATCTTAATTAAAAACACTCGATTTAGAGTTTAATTCAAGGGATTTGTACCAATTTGTTATTTATTCAGCGCAAACGATAATACTCTTATGGCAATAATTATTGCTGATCGCTTAAACAAAACCAGTGAGCAAGCAAAACACCAAGAATGGGATAAACAACAAAAACAACAACAATAACAACAACAACAACAACAATAGTTTATTTCACCTTAAACTTATTTATTTTCTTTAAAATCATATAGAACATTGATATGTGGCAAGGTGTTGGCTACCCGAATAACCATATACGGGGCTATAAAAGTAGGACAGCCAGAACTTCTTCTAATTAAACATGTTTAAATCAGCACACAAACAACAAAAAAGTGAAAAGAAGTATATGAAGCATAAAATTGGTATAATCAAAAATAATTGGGGAAAAAATACAAAAACAAAGTTTACTTAAATTTTTTAAAACTTAATAATATTTCATGAAACTTTTTCTCAGGCTTCGAATAATTTAATGGAAACAGATTTAAACCTGCATCTAGTGAATTCCATTTAACTTTTATGCTGAAGATGCCGTAGTTTGTTCTCGCTTTTGGCAGTGCAAAAGCGTGTCTGGAGGATAGCCTTGTATTATTAGCCAATATTAAAAATACCATGATATACGTTTTGTTTGTCCAGCAAATATTGTGCATAAGCATTGTTTTTAATTTCTCTTAGGACTTACAATGATCCCAAGAGAAACTGGAAAGAATGCTTATGAGACATTTTGGAAGGACAAACAAAGAGTATGATGGTATTTTTGATATTTAACAATTAGATTATGAGCTCGAAATTTCTATGGGGTGATAGTTGATGAGGCCGAAGGCCGAAAATCATACCAAATGAGTCATGTGTCGGTGAAAAAATATTGTTGTGAGGATTTTGCCGGAGATAGCGGTCAATAGCCGCTCTGATAGCTTTCAATGACGAAACCTTAAAACGACTGCCATCTTTTTTGCGAATGGACGCGTATACATTTGCAGACAATTATTCAACTCTGTTTTCGACTGCCCTTCGATTGCACAGGTAAATTTGCTTTGATTTTCAAACCATTCTGAAACGAAAAAGCCATTGAAGTTTAATGAGGAATCAGGAAAATGTTTCTTGTTTCTGATTTATCGCATTGAAACTGTCAAGTAAATATCATTAATTTATATCAATATTAAACTTCTTACTGTTAAAAACTTTCATTCCATACCTTGTTGCTTGCCTAATCTTCTCAGGAACTGAATTTTCCAGTAAAAGTTCCAAATCTTCATGTGAAACTTCGCCAAAGCGCGAAGACGTCGCCATTTTTGAAGACGACCTTCACCGACTGCACTTTAATGGCGATAGTATACGAGTAGCTCAGCCAATCAGATTACGGCATTTGCATTAGTATACTAGTAGATTTTTACTAATTAATATTAGTTGTCTATGACAACTAATTAATATTCATAAAAAAACGGGAACAGGGAACAGCGAAAAAAGTCCGGATAATTCAATAGTCTGGATAATCGAATAGTCCGGATAATCGAATAGTCCGGATAATCGAAAAGTCCGGATAATCGAATAGTCCAAATAATCGAATAGTCCGGATAATCGAATAGTCCAAATAATCGAATAGTCCGGATAATCAAATAGTCCAGATAATCGAATAGTCCGGATAATCGAATAGTCCGGATAATCGAATAGTCCTGATAATCGAATAGTCCGGATAATCGAATAGTCCGGGTAATCGAATAGTCCGGATATTCGAATAGTCCGGATAATCGAATAGTCCGGATAATCGAATAGTCCGGATAATCGCATAGTCCGGATAATCGAATAGTCCGGATAATCGAATAGTCCGGATAATCGAATAGTCCGGATAATCGAATAGTCCGGGTAATCGAAGTCCAGACATCCGAGATTTGACTGCATGGTACTTGTACTAAACCGCTAACATTTACGATTTAAACATTTAAAGATCACTTGTAAAGAGTACTGAAGGTTTTGTCTTTTATAGATTTTCCCCAAGTTTTTAAAATGCTTCCCGGCAAAGAAGTTTCTCTCTCAGTGTCTTTATTGGGTTATTGTTTACCATTTGTGGGAGTATGCCCCTATATTGAGCATGTTTATTCTGTGAATTGTTACAGGTGACGTTCAGTACCAACCTGTGGGGTGCTTCAGAGATAACGGAGAAGACCCTAGACCTCTCCCGGAAATGCTATTTACCGATAATGACCCAATAAGTGGGCAGTATTCAGGAATACCTGTTAATGGTGATAACTGGGACGAGTATATGCCTGAGCTGGTATGCAGGTGCGTTCCCAAATCCATTTATATAGATTCTAATAACAGATATCCAACACTGTAAAAAATGCACGTGCGCGATTGGTCAAATCGATCACGTGATTTGGTGATATCTATCGATTCCACCACGACTAGTAATTAATTTTCTTAACCCATGACTTGAAAATGGCCGATTCTCAAACATACCACTGAATATATAAATCAAAATGATTTTTTGAAGCTTTTACTCCGGCGAAAGTTGTCATTTATCAGTGTACACTCAAGTAACTTGGCGGGCTTTTTAGCGTGCGTCCGGAAATGTTTCCGCCTTTAAAACAAGTTTGAAGTTTGGGATTCTTGTTCACTTTGCAAGATTTTTTTTTCGTTTTGTTTTTTTTTTTGTTTTTTTTTTGTTTTTTTTGTTTTTTGATTTTTTAAAATGGAATTCAAACCTTTGCCAGATTTACTGAACATTGGTTTGATATATGTTGGCGAACACTTGGAAGCAAAGATATGCAGATTTCTAAAAGTATTTTTTGACAAGATAGCAAATTTACTTTATCGAAGACAACGAGGAGTGAAAAAACTTCAAAATTTGGTCGAATTCTTCTAATCGTTCATTAAAACATTAAACTGAAAAGACTGCTGATGAATTCTGAATTAAAGAAATTTGTTAACTTTTTTCTTTTACGGTTTTAGTTTCAGCTTTTGACAAATTTTATTGAATGCTTCGTTATTTGCCCCTGAAAACTATCCTGTTCGCGTTCATTTTAAAAATTTTGTTTTTGGACTACGCCATTTAATTATGTACTGAATCAATGTAATAATTCTTGTTTCTTCAAGTTCTTGTTTCAAGTTCGTTAAGTCATTTATCGCGCCTTGCAATGCAGTGATCCCAGATTGCATGTTAAAAGAGATATTTACTTTCAGTACATGTCTCGTTTACAAATACACGCACTTGCTTCATGCATCATTCGTATTACTCTTTCATTGGCGGATTTCATACCGAGAGAGCCTGATTAGAAGTCCCTTAATTCTTATAATTACTAAATATGTCTAATAATAGGTTTGCGATCATGTTATGTAGGTCGACATCAATCAGAGGAAGCCCACTCCACAACAGAAACTGGGACTGCATTCGCCATTTTCGAACGCAATCAACGTTCTCACGTTGCAATATGAGCCATATGACATTTAGCTGCCAGGGGATTAAATTATATTTGTGGATAGTTCTGATGTCCCGTTGTTTGAATGCTCATTAATGACCAAAGGTCAAAATTTAACAAGGAGAAAATTGATTAATAATATTAATTGATAATAATTAATAAATCAATTAAGTGGTTAATTTAAAATTTTGAAATACAAAGTTGTTTAGAAGATGTATAGAAACGCATATTCATGACCGCCTGTCGCATTTAGAAAAACTAATATCAAAAAGAAATGCGAATCAGAGGTTGTTAACAATTTAATCATATTAACGGAGGTGAGGGTACGGATATTTATTGAAGAATTGTATAGTTTGTTCTTGAAAATCAACAGGGTCTTTTCACGTGAACGATTGTGGTCGGTTTGGCATTTTTTAAACTTTGAACAAATTTTTAAGAGTGTTTAAGAACAATTGTAAATTGAGACTACAAATAGAATTTCAGTGTCTGTAACGTGACAATGCGGTGTAATTAGCCATAGATATGTAGAAATTCATATAACTGCATTGAATGCCTCTCAGGATATTGTTCGAGCGCGGAGCGCAACTGTACACAATGCAAGATGATTGACCGAAAGCTTAAGCTTTTAATTACTTATCACTGAACTTGTAAATGCGCTCATGTGATGCGCTTTATCCTATTTTTTTGTATTCAAAAATTGTTATTATGATCCATAATACATCTCCATAGTTTAACCTCTTTCATTTCTTTGTGACTAACGTTTAAAATAACTTCTCGTATTAATCATGATTAATCATTTGCAACTTTTCATCATGCAGATGTGCCAAAGCCGCCACAATAAGAGGGTATTCACATTTCGGTCTTCAGGGATATGGAGAGTGTTTATCTGGGCCACGTGCCGGAATGACGTATAACAAAGATGGTATTCAAGGCGCTTTCATCCAGCGGCCAGCTCCTAAACCCTGGGTGGGTTGTATAACTAAAGGTTTTAACGAATGCCGTGATGAGAATGAGGACTGTGTTGGACAGGAGAAAACCAACTTTGTATATGGGTTCTACAACAGTAAGTGTTTCTGAGGCAAAGCGGTTGTTTAAAATCTGTTGAAAAATGTTTATAGTAAAGCTATATAAGTGTTTAATCAGACCAGAGATTTATGTCACTTGCTTTAACTTTAGCTGCAGTTTTGCTTCACGATAGTGCTTTGATCATTTTAAAATGTCATTTTAACGTATGTGCTTATTATTTTCACCTGCAGTCACCCCAGTTGACGGTGCGTATGCAGATTGGTCCTCCTGGACCGAATGCTCGCAGTCTTGTGGCCAGGGAGTCCGCTCAAGAACAAGAAATTGTACCAATCCCGAACCAAAATGGGGAGGGAGAGATTGCTCTATATTAGGCGAACCACAAGAGAGCGAGCAGTGTGACAATCTTGTAGCCTGTCCAGGTATTGGTTGGTAGGCTTTCTAGGTCTGAGTTAACAATGCTATTACCTTCAGAAATAGAAAAACACAAATACCAGTGCATTGATGATAGGTTTATATAATTTTATTGATATTATGAAATCGATATTCATCTGATGCTTCTTACTATTTTGTCTCCATTACATAGACAATCTTTTAGTATATCGAAGTATTAGTTTATAGATGATCCTTCAGATCTCGTTAACAAGTCCCAAAGACGCTGACACGTGGTACCACATAAACGGCTTGTTAGGAAAGCAATCTTGTTTAACTAGGACTAGTTTATTTTACGTTTCATTGACGCACTTAATTCAAATTTGTTGTTTTGGGTATGAGTACAAAAACTGCAGTGATTTAGCGAACTTTCAAAATGTTGGGATTTTTTTTCTTTTTTATATCTGTTTGCAGTTGATGGAGGATTTAGCAATTGGGGAAATTGGACCAAGTGTAATGTAAAGTGTGGAAAGGGCTTACAAGTACGAAGTCGAGTCTGTAACAGTCCCCCACCATCTGATGGTGGTCGAGCATGCAATGGACCTTACACTCAGGGTCTTTCTTGTGAGCCGGCAGCTTGTGCAGGTAACATGAACTTACATTGGCGTATTTCTTTGTTTAGAGCGCATTTTGCTTTCAAAGGGATATAGATAAGTCAGTGTAGGGCAATTGGTCCCTCTCCTAAAAGTAAACTGGGAACTGAACATAACTTAATCAATGGTTTATTGCACGATCTTCGTGGTGATGTACTCAAGTTTTAGTAAGTGTAAAGGAGACGCTTGGAAAAACAAACTTTACTAACTGAGGTATTAAGTCGCAGCTGTTAGATAGAGATCGTTTAATATGACCAACAAGGCCATAGTGCGCATTATCGTGGCTTTAATTACCTTTGTACTCGCACTTTTGTGCTATCTATTCTTGACGATGATCTTTATAGCCACATCCCACAAGCATTGCACTTTGACTACATCTTATGTTCTTTTGGGAACCTGAGCCTGTTTGCTAGCTATGCAATGCTGATGAGGTCTAAAATGACCGAAACAACTGTCCATGGCTGCTAGCGTGTAGGCTCACAGTTTTAACGATAAAGCCCGTTACCAACGTAGCCATAAGGCCCATTCTCGTGGCTTCAAGTAAACTACTTGAAACTTGTGCTATCTCTACTTGACGTTAAAGATTGAAAAATCTTGTTTCGCAGTGTGACCTATTAAAATTGTATCCGTTTTGTTTTATTATCATGCGAAGCTGTATTGGTTTTTATATTAAAAACGTTATAACCCTGTTGATAATGTGCCCACAGTCAATGGTAACTGGTCAGCATGGTCCGCTTGGGAAGCATGCTCAGCAACGTGTGGCGATGGTGTACAGATTAGAACACGAGTGTGTGATAACCCAGCGCCAAGTAACAGTGGTCAAGGGTGCAGCGGTGATGCTATTCAGCAGAAGCCATGCGCACTACGGAGATGCCGTAAGTAGTCGAATTAATTTGCTGGGTACCTTTGGTGTTATGGAGACACGAGTTTAAAAAAATGAGAAAGATGGCGACATCAGTTGCAAATATAGTCCATCCTACTGGTTTATTGCTTAATTCAATTCAGTAATAAATATTCTCTTCTTGGTGGTAAACAAATATACTTTTCTTTTAATTTTCCTTGTAATTTTACCCAACTCTTTTGTAATTTAACCGCAGCTGTATATTTTGCGGTCCTTAATCTTGTGCAGAGGAAATGAAACTGACTCTCAAAAAATAGTTTTTTGTGCGTAACTGTGCCGTAAACAAAATATGTTGTTTTTATCAAAAACTGGGATTTCAATATCATAATTGAGCTGTCCATTTTATATCTTTTCAACGTTTCTTGTAAACTTATTGGGAAAAGGTTTCGATTTTATAGTAATTCAGATTTTTGCCGTTTTCGTTTTTCAAGCAAACAGTTCTTCCAAGTGACCCTCTTATTTTTAAACTGTATTTGTCTAGTCCTTGTTGATATTTTTACTCGGGCTACCTGTGGTAGGCCGAGTTTAGGTTTACCGTTTCGTCAATCTATCTATCTTTCTATCTTTCTATCTATCATGTCGCGTTTGGGAAATTACCCAGAAGTCCTTGCGTA
>JAOBAY020086091.1:0-10457 GCA_025331085.2 Zoanthus sociatus
TCTGGGTCTTAAAATCACTAAAACATATCTACATGTTTTAAAATGTTGACTTTCATTGATATATATTGAAAATTGATAAAAGCAGTTAAATACTGATCTGCTTTTTGTGCAGTGTTGTTACCTCCGCCATCTTCGGCTGACAACTCAACTGATCGTACTTGCCAGCCAATAGGTCACGTGACGCGTTAGTGCAAGTCGCCTATTGCTGTCAAAGGTGAACTTTTGTTTGGTAGATAGATTAGTAGCTATGCTAAACAAAACAAAGATTGTATAATAGATAGAGGATATTACACGGTGGTGCGAACATATGAAGTTTATTTTTGAGTGGAAAAAATATTTCACAAGTGAGCTCGCAGCGAACTCGTGAAATTTTTTCCACGAGAAGATAAACTTCATATGTTCAAGCCAACGTGTAATTTTCTTTTTTTTACATAGATATGAGTGTTTCAAAAATGGAAAAAAATGGGCGAAATAGACGGGAAAAACAAAGGAATGACGTTAGCGATATCTTCACTAGTGAGGATATGGAAACTATGTTACCCATATCCCGGATGTAGTTTCATATGAAATCTACGAGTGGCTTATTTTACAGTAAAACTCTGATATCTATGTAATAAATGTTTATATATTATAACCATGAACTACAAATAGAAATATGAAAATAATTAATTAAAGTCTAATGTTGATATTAATAACTGCATTAATCAATTATGTTTACTTTTTGTAAAATCTTATCATCGTTATAGAAAAAACTGCTTGCGGTGACCTTCAGCAGAACTTTTAAAACGTTTTCAGGTGAATTTCTAAGTTGTGCCTATGATGTTTTGTAAGAATTAATCTTGAGAGCAATTCAGTATTGAACGATCGATGTATTATTGTGCTGCCAGTTTCGTGAAACTTACCTTGTTTGTATTTTGTAGTGAAACTAATTGTTTTATAATCATCCACAGTTCTCACAACTTTCAAGATGACTGGATCATCGCCCCAGATCAACAGAGATGATCCATTGCGCATGAGTCCTAAACCAAGTCCCAGGATTGGAGGGCGGCTTGCCCGGCACAGAATAAAGAGAAAGGATTCTGATGCCGGATCAGAAAGTCCAATACCCAGATCAGGCTCCATTAGTTCTGTTGACTCGATTGATCAGGCCGTTGATATGAGAGGAAGATTCGATAGGGTATGTACTGTATGACTAAGATAGCTAAACACCCTTACTGTAAATCATTTTGCAAACAGTTGCCAACATTTGTAGACCCATGATAGACTCAATAAAATTGCACTAAAAGATTATTAAAATAACAGGGCTCAAAATTGTGACCGATACAGTCACATTTGTGACTAAATTTTCCCTTTTGTGACCAAAACTTCAACAGCGGTTGCAATTTTGCGACCAGACTTCATCTCTGACAGCTAATAAAGTAAAACAAAAGTTATCTGCCAGAAGTAGCTACCTTACCACTACTTTTCAACTCTTTTAAATTTTGTGACTGCAATTTTGCAACCATTCGCAATAATGCGACCATGAAATTTTTCTTAATTTCAAGCCCTGAATAAAGATTTTGTCAATTTTCTTGAAACTTTTAGCAAAGTTTTAGTTTAGGCAGTTGTTGCTAGCGTTATGTGTTGCTCTGACAAAATGCTTAACGCTCCGAAAGTTTGCTTCTTACACTACTAATGGTAACGACCTAAAGTTCTTCAGCCTTTATTTAAAATACTCAGAGATTTTATGTATAGTAATCTTTTCAGAGATAAATTTCACAAAAGCACATTTTGAAGGAAAGCTGAAGATGAAGAAATTGCTTTTGGTACCTAGGTGGTGTCATTTGAACAGTCAGCCCTTGGTAGAAAATAACGTAACATTCATAAAAAAATGACCACCAATTCGTTAGGTTAGGTACCACTCAGGTCGTATGTTTGGTATACATTGAATTGTATGAAGTGATTTGTTTGGTAGAGAATGGATCTAAAGATCTGCCATTATCATAAGCGGAAAGTTACCAAAAATATACCTATCATGTTCTCCGTGTCTTCATAGTCTGGTGAAAACCGAGGTGAGAGAATTTCAGAAGGTTTTCAACTGCTTGAAGTTTTGTAAATTTTTTATTTTTTTTGGCTGCTTAATAAAGAGAAAGATATTTTACGAATCATTTATTTAATATAGTTCTTGTTATCTTGAAGCTGTAAATTGTCACAACTTGGTGACAGCCAACCATATTGCTCACGCATTTTCGAGCTTCGTAGAGCTATGTAAGGACAAAACGCGCGAACAATCTAAAATTATTTTTTGAACAAAGATGTTTGCCTAATTGTTAAATTTAGTTTTTAGCTTTTTAGTTTAAATTGTTTGAAGTGCATTATGTGACGTTTACAAAAATCATTGTCTAACTCATAACAGAGGACAAAGTTGTAAATAAAACGCTTTCTTCAACAGGTATTTGATATTCTTTTGTCAGAGCTTGAGCCTGTGTGCTCAAAAGAACAAAGTTTTGTGCAACGCTTTTTTGACTTAGAATCAGAGGAAGAGGTAAGCTGTTAGAAATATAA
This sequence comes from Zoanthus sociatus, assembly GCA_025331085.2. Taxonomy (NCBI): domain Eukaryota; kingdom Metazoa; phylum Cnidaria; class Anthozoa; order Zoantharia; family Zoanthidae; genus Zoanthus; species Zoanthus sociatus. The sequence continues at coordinate 2,545 of JAOBAY020086091.1, forward strand.
TGTAGCAAATATGTAATGGTAAACCTTTGCTTTCCTAAGTGTGAAAATAGCATATTAAACCCAGTTTAACGTATTGTAAGGTATATAAAGAACTAGAATGGATTATGACGGATATTGAATAGTAGAACTAAAAATAAAACATGAAAATTATAAGAACAGTTTTAAATTGATATGTTTAATTTGTTGCTATCTGAATCATTAGCTTCTTAATTTTGACGAAGTTTGGGGTAATATGCTGAAACAATTGGGGAACAAAAATTGTTTGCTACGTTAAAGTTGATAAAAATATAGGTTTGTTTCTTATGATGTTAAAATTAAGTTATAAAATTTAGCAAACGTTTTCGATCATCAGGTTATAAAATGCTAAGTGCAGTCAGGGGACAGTAAATAGTTGCTGGCGGGAGAATTATTTTGCTACATCAAATTGTTTGCTTTTTTTAAAAAAATAACTGTAACAAATTTCTTGTTATTTAGACCTTTTGTTAAAAATATACGATGCAGTGGAAAAGTTGGATGTTTAGAGCAACTAGCTGACAAATATCAAACAACTACAAATTTACAAGGATAAACATGCATTCAAAAACGGTTCGGAAGTTACTCTGATCAGTTAACTTAGAAGTTTTTGCATTAGAGTGCAATGCCTAGTGCATACATGTTCTGTAAGTGTTACTAAATGTCTCTTATAAATAACCGTTCTTCTATGTAGCTTTGTGGAGCACTACAAAAAGAGAGGCAAACTGCAGACTAATCTTTGTCCCTACCTAACACGCTGCTATTCACCACATCTTTTCATCATATATAATTTTTATATCTCACTGGTAATATTTTGTCACTATAGTTGACTGACAGTACCAGTTCAGGAAGTGATATGTCCGATGGTGCGTTTATGAGCCGGCTAAGGACCTCGGAGGACTTTACGTAAGTTTATTTTTTCTTAACAAAAAAACGTTTGCATGCTTACTTCCACAGGAATTAACTGGTTGTATAGTAACTAATCATTACAAGTATACCTTCCATGAGTTTATTCTTTCACTACTATGTTAGAGGTTGTTGTTTGTGCTAACTTTTTCTTCTAAGTAGAAGTTTGAACAGTTGCTAAGTTGGCATGATGTATGATTTAAATTTATAACTATACATATGTACACTTATTGTTGACATTTAAACAGTTTACATTCTTCAAGAACAACTTCAATGTATTGCAACTCTGTGTTACAGTTAAAAGATATGAAAAACGATGTCATGACAGTTGCTAAGTTGGCACAATGTACATCATTTAAATTTATAACTATATATGCATTTATTGTCAACATTAAAACAGTTTATATTCTTCAAGAACAACTTCAGTGTATTGCATTGAAGTGTTACAGTTAAAAGATATGAAAAGCGTTGTCATGAGATTATTTTTGCCGGTTGGTATTGAATTATTATTATTATTATTTGATATCCATCGAAACATTAAAACTTTCCTGTACAATCATCATTAATAATTATACTTACCTTGGAGGTTTGTTGGCCGCATCTTGATATGCCTTGATGTGACAGCGTGATGCTGTTAGTGAGTTCATGTACATCAATCATTTTACTAATCTGTGTGGCTGTGAGATGCAGTTCCAGTCTAGGCCCAAAATAGTGCCCCTTGCTCATCATAGGTTGTCCCGTAGCCCTTTGGTTAGAGCATCCGACTAGAACACGGAGGGTCGTGGGTTCAAATTTGCCAATATCAAAAATACCACAATACTCTTTGTTTGTCAAGGCAAAATTTTGAATAGGCATTGTTTTTATTTTCTCTTGGGACTTACAATGATCTCAAGAGAAACTAGGAACAATGCTTATACAAAATTTTGCCTGAAGAAATTAAGAATATTACGGTATTTTTAATATTGGCTAATACCTTCTGAGGCTCGGATTTTTTCCGAGTTCTACTTGCCTTTAATGTCATACAACTGTTATGGTTTGGAATCACATTAGCAGTAATTTGTTGTATATTTGAGATAGCTTTTGAAATTCTAAATTCTGTTATCAATGTTTAGGGTTCTTTATTATATGTTTGAAGCATTTGTTTATGAAGATAATCAATGCAGTAATCATCCGTATAAATTAGGGCTCGTGAACATGATAATTAGACCTTCAGATGAATAAGATTATGCGTCAACAGTCTATTGTTTCAGAATGCTGAAATGGGCTTTTTTCTAGTCTTTGAGGCCGAGAGGCTAAATTACTTTAGTATCACTCTTGAACTAGTAAAAATAGATAGAATTAATAAGCTAATAAACAGATAACTATTAAAAAGGTATTTTTTGATAGAGACAGGCCCATTTCTCGGCACTCTGAGACTATTTGAATAATATGAATAGCTCTAGCAGTATTTAAGTAACCGATCAGCATCCAGAATTAAAGTGTGTGGTTGTATGTGTTAGTTAATTGTAATTTCGTTATTGGCGTAACTACCGTTTCTTTGAAGAGGGACTCTCACACTTTTTAGTGGTAAGTTTCACAAGTGCTTTTTAGTAGACCTTTAGTAAAGTGGCCATAAGAATATATTGCAATAATATTTAAGATAGTATTAGTTGAGTGATAGTAAATACTTTCGTCTGTAATTAGCACTGGAAACTTGTACGTACAGTTGATGTAGTGCGAAATACAATTTACAGTAAGTTGTTATATTATGTTTGGTGCTGAAAAACATCACACGTATTCAATTTCAATCTCGCTCATTATCAATGGAACATCATACATGGTGAATAACCAAATAACTTTATTTCTTGGTCCAGGACTGTTTTGGCCTTATCATGAGTTAATGCCTTCGCTCCATAGTAATTGTGGTAAATAACATTCAAGTTCGACCAACTTTATATTTGCTCGCGGCCAAGTATCATTCTCACAACTCATGTTTATTTGACTGTTCTTTATCATCCATAGAGTACATTATTGGTTGAATATCACTATCCATTGGGCATCACATAGTTAACCGAGCTGATAAGTCAGGATTCTGCAATCAATGAAGCTCGAATTGATCTTGACCGTTGCTTCATTCAAAGATCTGAAATAGCTGCTGATTTGGTGCTTCGTTTGCTCTTACACTTTTATGCAGAACATGAAAAGAGCAATTGCTTCTTTTGAGAGATCTGAAAGAAATTACATCATTTTCTTTCGTATTGGTCTTAAAAAATCCCCAAGATATTGTTCACAAGGGCTTATAAATAAAATGCTTGTAGCCTTGAATGGGTTTTAAACAGGCGCTTTAGAACCCTTGTTTCAAAATAGTCTATATTTCTCTTTGTGAACCTTTACGTCGTGTCAAGCTGTTCTTTGTTTTTCCTCGTCTGATATGTTTATTTAAATCCTTAAAGAAAAGAATTTCATTCCTTGAACTTAATCTAATACCTATTAATCTGTTGTTTTATCCGTCTGGATGAAGTAAATTGTTTCTGGCAGGAGGTAACATGTTTTAATGTAAGCAATTCCTTTTGTCTTTTACACAAAACTCTTACTTGTACATACAGGGATATAAAAGAACGAAGAGTGTTAAGCGAAGAAGTGAGGTTGGTGATGAAGATTACAACCATTCTCGCAGTTCTGTACTTTTTAGAAACTTTCTTTGCTATGAACCATTTTGCACCAAATTTCTACTCACAGCAGGTTGTTGACTATGTGCTTTAATTTTGAATAGTAAAGCAGTGTATGTCTCATAATACAGTTGTATGGTTTCTTCAAGGTTCCATATTGTTCTTTTACATTTGTGTGTTTTGTTTTTGTATAATGTTGTTGCACTTTAAATCGCAAATGTAGTTACACTATAATCAAAGTAATTGAATTAAATATAAACAAGTAAGGACTTATAGAATCCTATGCAATCTATATATTCTTCACTGATATTTTAGTTTCATAAATCTTGAAAATATTTACTGTTTAAACCAATACTATCTTTCTGATAATCAGATAAACGAGCAAAAAATACGCATTTTTATATTTAAGTTAAACAAAGCACTGTACATTTTTAAAAGTAAAAAGTACTTTATTTAAATCATAAACACCACATATTAATAAACACATGGCTAAATTGCACTTTTCCAGTAGTTTTATAAAGTATTGAATAATTTCTCTTGTTTCGTTATTCATCCCATCCATTGCGCATGTACGTGGTTATTCGGCGCCATTTTGTTTGTATGTTAAATGTAGAGGAGTATCCACTGGTTATAATAAGCTGAGCAGCCATGTTTTCTCATGGATGTCATCCGTTTGTCATTTAGCTACGTCATTCAGTTCATAAATATTTTTACTTTGTAGGAGCTAACGAATTGTTAAAGAGAAATCAAACCCAGCGTTTTGCTGTACTCATATGTGATTTCAGTGTTAAATTTGGCGTAGTAAATTTTTGTAACTGAGAAATATGTTTGAATTTGAAATAATAATATTAGTATTTAAGCTGCGATCTCAAACCTTTTACTTACGCTTTTGAACTTGCTAAGCTTTGTTGTATTGTACGTTTCTTGTCACCTTGCAATAATTTATATTTTGGAATGGATAGCGAGAGCAACACTGATTTTCCACGTGATTGGCTGAGCGCTTGGTTATCTTGCAATGAAGTCGGGGATGGATAACGAGACAAACACCACTTTCCACGAGATTGATTGAGGCTTTGACTAAAAATCCTTCACCTAACTCACTATACAAAAGTAAATCTAAGCACTAATAATATTGCACTCACCACCTTTTTGTATTACACATACTGAGATGAACTGGAATACCAACTTGTGCATATGTTTACGGAAGTGAGTAGTAGCCAATGACAAAGGCCAAAGCGTTGTATCTGTGTATGGCACTAAAGCACTTGAAGTAACTTCTTGCTACTCAATAATGCATTAATGTTATTGTACTCCATTCCTTCATCATGGATCAATTCCCCAACCGCACTTAAATGTGAATATGTCAGTAACCTTAAACCTACCATGTAAATAAACTATTACCTTCTATTAGGTTATAATGTATTTATTTTTTAACACTTCTCGCTTCGTTTTGCCTGTGCTACTCAATAATGCATTAATATTATAGTTCTCCATCCCTTAATTATAGATTAAATCCCCAACCGCACTTACGTGAATAACGTCAATGTATCAGTAACCTTTAACCTACCATTGTAAATCAACTATTACCAGCTGTTAGGTGATATGTATTATTAGCACGTCTTGCTTCGTTTTGCTTGTGCTATTCAATAATACACTAATGTTACTGTCCTCCTTCCCTTAATCATTTATCAATTCCCCAACTGCACTTAAATGTGAATATATTAATGTATCAGCAACCTTTATCCTACCATCGTAAATCAAATATTACCAGCTGTTAGGTGATATGTATTATTAGCACGTCTTGCTTCGTTTTGCTTGTGCTATTCAATAATGCATTAATGTTATTGTCCTCCTTCCCTTAATCATGGATCAATTCCCCAACTGCACTTATGTGAATATATTAATCTATCAGTAACCTTAAACCTGCCATTGTAAATCAAATATTACCAGCTGTTAGGTGATATGTATTATTAACACTTCTCATTTCGCTTTGCTTTTGCTACTCAATAATACACTAATGTTACTGTCGTCCTTCCCTTAATCATGGATCAATTCCCCAACTGCACTTGAATGTGAATATATTAATGTATCAGCAACCTTTATCCTACCATTGTAAATCAAATATTACCAGCTGTTAGGTGATATGTATTATTAACACGTCTTGCTTCGTTTTGCTTGTGCTATTCAATAATACACTGTTACTGTCCTCCTTCCCTTAATCATGGATCAATTCCCCAACCGCACTTAAATGTGGCTATGTTAGTAACCTTTAACCTACCATGTAAATCAACTATTACCTTCTATTATGTTATAATGTATTTTATTTTTTAACACTTCTCGCTTCGTTTTGCCTGTGCTACTCAATAATGCATTAATATTATAGCTCTCTATTCCTTAATTATAAATGAAGTTCCCAACCGCACTTATGTGAATAACGTTAATGTATCAGTAACCTTTAACCTACCATTGTAAATCAACTATTATCAGCTATTAGGTTATAATGTGTTATTAACACTTCTCGCTTCGTTTTGCTTGTGCTACTCAATAATGCATTAATGTTATTGCCCTCCTTCCCTTAATCATTTATCAATTCCCTAAATGCACTTAAATGTGAATATATTAATGTATCAGCAATCTTTACCCTACCAATCAACTATTACCAGCTATTAGGTGATAATGCACTTACTAAAATCAATAATCTTTAGCCTACCATTCTAAGTCATATTTTTAATGTGTTAACATTCCTCCCTCATTTTGCTTGTGCTACTCTAACAATGTACTACAAATAGGTAGCCGTGTTTGTCACCCTATTAACAGTTCTCTTATATTATTATACCGAGATACATTAACTGTGAACGGTCTCTGTACTAATGAGGGCTGTCGAAATACTTACCTAGCCTGTGGCATACGGACTTTGTAGTAAACATTTGATGCTCCAAAGCTCCAAGTTCTGTCCTATATCTACATCTGAGGAAGTTCATGTGTTTAAAATTATTTACAATATAAAATGAAAAGAAATATTAACACATCGCTTATACCATTCTTTTTATAACGCCTAATGATTTAGAACTTTGCTAAAGAGAACTTTGGTAAAAGATAAAGGACGATGTACTTATGAAGTTGGAAAAATGAAATGCTATTTCCGGTTACGTTCTTCGAGCAGATTTTAGTAGTTGGTGTGAGTGTTCATAAGGACACTCCTTTCACTTGTTAATCTGTGCTTTTCTTTTCCATTAAAATTTATCTTTATCACGTTTATTCTGTTTCTACGCTTACGTCGAAGGTTTCAATCAAGGATAATATTGGATGCTGCAAATCCTAGATAATAAACGAGTTAACGATTATTATCTTGAGTGGTGTTGGTGAACCCTTATATACTTAGAAGTGAAAAATCTCAGAGTTTTGCCGTCGGTCAGTTCTAGCTAATAATCCAGAAAAAATAAGCTTGAAAGTTCTTTAACACTGTTTATCCGGAATATATGAAATAAACCGCCAAGGCATATTTTATGGAAATTCAGTGTGAATCATTATAAAATAAACTGGTACAGAAAGAAACAGTAAGCCATTTCCTCTACGTACCACTTTGGTAATAGTCCTGCATAATAGGTAAGTGGGAATGAAAGGGGTAATTCTTCAATTTTGAGAAGGACACCGTCTCAAGAAGAGCGTTATTCTCTCTCTCTCGTGCGATTGCCCGTCTGCGTTGTCAGCGATAAACAGAAAGGAAAGAAAAAATAGACTGCATGATCAGCTCCTCGCCTGAATGGTAGGCGAATCAAATGAGGATGGCAATAAAATAATCAATGCAGTGACGAAGGAGAGGGTAAAGAATCATATCAATCATTTTTCCTGTAAAGAATGGAATTAGTACATACGCAAATTGGAACGATTGTTTAAAGCGAGGCTTGACGAGCATTAAAGGCCTAACTCAACCAACTCGTGACATTTACCACTGTACAAGAATGACAATGGTCAAACGGTTAGCTTGATGTTATCCGGGATTCTGAATGTGGAGTTGGGGTACGTCTTGCGGTGGGCGAGTAAAATCTTTGAAACCAAGTACCCTATGCGGCATAACTGTAAAGCTCACGTTGTGAGATTTAGCTCGAGTTTCTTTCTTTTTTTCTTTATTTGTTTGTTTGTTTGTTTTCTTTATTTGTTTCTTTCTTTTTTCTTTGTTGTCTTTTTTCTTTCTTTCTTTTCTTCATTCTTTCTTTTCTTCTTTCTCTCTTTTCTTTCTTTTTGCCTCGTTGTTTTCTTCTTTCTTTGTTTTCTTTTTTGTTTTCTTTCTTCCTTTTCGTCTTTCTTTTCTTTCCTTCTTTCTATCTTTTTTCTTTCTTTCTTTCT
>JAOBAY020086102.1:0-10456 GCA_025331085.2 Zoanthus sociatus
GAAGTTTTGCTGTTGTTAGAGCTGATAGCTTGCTACAGTGATACTACATTTGGATTTTTTAGTCTATACTGCAGAAATGTTTGTTTTATTTTGTTGTACACCTTTTTCTGTATTTTTTTTTGTTAATTTACTTTTAAGATTTGAAGAAAAGTTGAAAAGAACTTTTTGTTTGTTGCAATTTGATTTGTACTTTGTTCTGTTCTTTATTAATAGTTAATACAACTGCATGTGTTCAATTTAAATATTGCGGATGCTCAGTGATTTTCAGTAATTAGCATTATACAACAATTATTATAATTTTTAATATTTTGTATGTATATTAAATTAAGTGTTCTTAAAGTTTTAGATAGTTATTTAATATTTTTTTTATTTTTAATTTGAAGTTTAAAAGAGTACGCTTTATTTTCTAACTGAAGTATTACAGAATGAAGCTGTAAATTTTGTGGATTGTCTATAAATTAATGTTAATATATACACTAAGCTTTAAAGAACGATATTTCATGTTTTGTAGCATTAGTAGATATTTTATCGTTACAACTATTTGATGTAATTAGATTTTGTTTACTTCTAATCCTTGAAATATGTTTTTCTTTTTTATATAGACTATATTTTTACAACATTTTTCAAAATTATGTTATCAAAATTGCAGAAGATAGTGTTGCTGAAATCTGCTCAGTTGGACGCAGTTAATGATATTTATTATAAAAGTTATTACGAGCAGTGGTAAAGAGAAAAAGATCACAATTTTTAATTAGAAGCAATAGTTAGCAAACAAGTAGTAAACATCAGTTAAAATTTACAAATTGAAAGAAGAAAATTAAAAACAACTTAAGAAAATGTAGGGGAAGAATTTGTTTAGAGTTACTGTTTCAATATTAAAAGCAGTAACATTATAGGGAAAACATTGCGGAAAAGTGCTGTTAAAAAAGAAACCTGTTAAGTTCAATTTTCATGGAGGAAATTAAAACTACAGGACGTACAAAAACAGAATCCATTTACTGTACTAACTGAATTATTCCGCATCCCCACACAAAGGGCGAAACATGGTAGCTTCTCAAGAACCTAAGCTAGATAAGGACGAATCTCTAAGTCATTACAACAAGATTTCTCCATCTTCAGTAAAAACAATTGAGCAACGCTCAGACACTTAAAGAAAAGTAGTAAGTAATGGAGACTTGACCTCAAATGAGAAGATAATATCAATTTCTCCGAGCAGCCAAGTTAAAATGCTGCCTGCAGAGTGAGTCAAGGAGAAAGAAACTCTTGAGAAAGATTGACAGAGCAGTGCTGATCTAGAAAAAGATGTTGTAACTAGTTCAGCTGATTATAATCAAGAACATAGCCCTGGCAACGGCAGGGAATGGAAAACTGATTCAAGTTATTCAGAAGAGGAACATTTTGTTGAGGATCAGATATCACCAGCTTTGCCGTCAGCATCCTATGAAACTTGTATTCGCATGATGGTCTCCCACATTGTCAACCCAAGCAAGCTCTATGTACATCTAGTCAGTCCGGAGGCCACACTAATGAGGAACATGTGGAATGAGCTGAACAAGTTTTATGATGGAGATCTGCTGCCTGATAAAGATGACGACGCTTCTCAAATATGGACGAGTAAATTTATGCCAAAAGTCGGAGATTTCTGTTGTGCCAGATGTTCTCAAGATCAAAAGTGAGACAGAGCCGAGGTTCTAACTTTTACAACCACCGATCATGCCAAGAAGTTAGGAAAAGAAACAGATGTTTCATTAGAGGACCAACAGGATGTACAGTCAGAAATTGAATTGGAAGTATTTTACATTGACTTCGGCGATATGGAATGGATTTCTTTAATGGAGTTACGGTTGTTACTATCAAGGTTCATGAAGCTACCAAGTCAAGTGGTTAGGTGCTCCCTTGCCAATATAGAACCTTTCATGGAGGAAATTAAAAGTACAGGTCGTACAAAAACAGAATCCCATTTACTGTACTAGCTGAATTATTCCGCATCCCCACAGGAAGGGCGAAACAGTCAAAAAAACTTTTGGAAAGGAATTATTCAACGCTCTCCATAAACAAGCCGCAAGCTGCAAGATTCACCGCCGTGCCTCCTACGAGGATCTGCCTTTCTTTTTCTCGACGGTATTGTCTGAGCCATTTTTCATCGGCAAGTGACTCTCCAGCATATGGCCCCACCTCATTGCAAGAGCTTAAAGAGCTCGACAGCTTTCATTCGTCCTCTATAAAAGTTTCCTCATGATTGTAATCAGTCAGATCAGCTTCAGTATCGGTGTCGGTTGGTGATTCCATAAGATATAATCGATTTAAAACTCAAAAACAAGGTAGACCACGGCATTGTTTCAATTAAATGCCAAATTTTCGAAGCGCAATGAACACTACAATTATAGATTGAAGAATGCTGTTTATACTGAGCAAGGGACTGTGACATAGTTTCCTCGGGTTCCCCGTATTTTGTCATCCGTCACCGTTCTTCCAGTGCTTGGCCATTTAGAAAGGGAGTGGCTTTTTCAATAACTTTGAAGTTTAATAACGGAAGAAGTATTTGGTCGAATTTCCAAAGTTATTTTGGAAATTATTTAGAAAGGCCCAAATTCTGAGAGGAAAAAATTTCTTTGAAGGTGATTTATACACTTTAAGGCATATGGGTTCATTAATCATTCACTGGACCTAATACGATCGTTTCTGAAGGATAGACACAGTGCAGTAAAATTTGGCACTATAAGAAGTGAATGGTCTAAAATGTCTCGTGGCTGTCCTCAGGGATTTTCATTTGGTCATTATTGTGGAACTTAATAAAGTTCGGTTTGTAACCAGGTACAGACATGATTAAATCACAGTTACTTCGGTTAAATTACTTTAAAAAACACTATTAAAATTTCCCAATGTTTTAGTTGAAACAACCTTCTTCAGGGGAAGCGAATAAAAATGCAAAAATATGAAAACAGAGTTATATACAAGTACCTATGGTAATTCAATTGTTCTTATCTTGAAAGTTAAATTCAAATTATCATGTTGTAATGTTAAACCATCATCCCGGTTGATTGCCTTTTCTCCAAAAACATTTATCTCCCAGGCCTGGAAAACACACTTTTCATACCACTTGGGGCACGTGCTTAAGATTTCAGCAGAATCCCATGAGATTGGATGGCCTGTTTGTGGCAATAGTCCGCTGATTTTTTAGTTTCGAATTTCTTCACAGCTTTTTTGTGTTCCCTCCTCCGCAAGGAATTTTAGAGATCAGTGCACTGACCTGGGCTTTTGGCACAGGGTCTTTCGGTATTGGGAACAAATTTCCAATGGTAAGGTGAGGTTTAAATGCAACTTTGACACCAAAATGTTTGAGGATTTTTTGATGGGCTGTGAAGTTCCCCGGACATAAGGCAACACACAAAATTTGTTACCACTTTCATCACTAACAGGCAAGGAACCAGACATTTTTCTTGAGAATTTTTTTGTTTGCTATGAAAAGTAAAGTTTATTTCCACAATCTCATGGCAAATAATTGATAAATTAGTGCAGATTAAAGGTTTAAAAAGTTAGAGAGAAGCTTAAAACTTTTATTTTTTGAAAGGTTCAATGAAACTTGCTGTACTTTTAGATAATGGAGTTGCGGTTAGCATGAAGTTTGTGTGGTCATTTTTGGGCTGCATTTTTCAACTGAGAGGCTTTAAAATTGTCCGATTTGTAGTGCTATGTTTACTTACGTTTTTTTGCTAAAATCGGTACATGTGCATCTCAGTACGAGAAACTCAGAAAACAGTCTACTACCACACATAAACAAAAAACATGGGTTTTGGAAAAAAATTTGGCTTAACAACTGCACGAACGAAATGTCACTTGGAAAGTTTTTAAAACGCGTTTTATTTGATGCATTTCATTATGAAATGCATTACTAATTTTCACTTTGACAGAAACATCGCCAGTTCTGTTTTTTAATTAAACCTAACAACAGTACCTGATATCTACTTGCTACTGCTGGGTGTACTCTACCTGGTCTTGGTGGTGTTGGGATTATGAAAGAAGTTTTAATTATATAATTAGCAAATCAGTATTGCAGTTAAGTTTTTTTGGTAGTGTGATACAATGTATCATGTGCATTCATAATATTTAAAGTTGAAAGAACACTTGCTACGTACAGCGTGGGATAATTACAAAACAACTTATCTTTGACTAAAGAGTTAATGAACAACACTTTATCAACATTTATATTTAACATAATGCATGTCAATCTGACAGTTCTAAGTGCATCATTATGATCACTAACCTGAGAAAAGAAAACATTGTAATCTGAACATGATATGACTTAAATAAAGTTGAAATATTATTGAAAACAGACTTGCTTTTTGATCAATTCTTTGTTATTTAAATCACAATGTGTTTTTAATCAGGCTGGAACTTAGTAATTATGATGTACACTTAACACTTACAGACCTTCATTACAAATTATAACATATCCACTTACCTTTGTTATTGAAAACATATTACCTTTGTTATGAAAACATATCCACTTACCTTTGTTACCCAGTTTGGCACTTGCCACCTGTGTTTAGTCTTTGCTGTGGAGTTAGTGTCAACTCTGGACCCTGCTTATTTAGTGAAAATAGCAATGTTTGCCTATTGGCAGCTGCTTGAAAGCCCGACCTTCCCTAATTAACAAATTAGAGTGCAGGTTACTCATTATGCTGGTTTAGAGATTGGTCATCATAGTGTATGTTATCAACTCGCTGAAAGCTACTTCTTCATCATCGTAGATGGTCACTGGAGATTTTATGATTAAGTGCTTGCCACTTGTGGTGGGTCTTTGTGATGGAAGCTGCGAATATGTTACTGTCAACTCAGGCCTCTGGCTATTAGGATTTAAATGTGATTGCCCAGTCTGCTTATCAGAAAACAGCCTTGGCTGATTAGATTACTATCTGTGGTGGTTCTTTGTGGTGGTAGTACTGTCACTGCAAGACTCTGTCCATCAAGAGGTAATTGCAATTGTCCAGTCTGCTTGTCAAAAGATGATTTCACATTGTGATTTATAGAAGTCCCTGATAACAGTTTTGATGCTGATACTACTACATCCTCGTCAAATCTGTTGATAGAATTGATCATTCTTTCTAGTACGCCGTCAACTTTTGAAGTGGTGGTATTTTTGACATTTCTCTTTACTTCATATTTCCGTTAGAAATATATATTTTTTTATTGCCATTTGGATGTAAGGTAATTTAACAATAGATTTTGTGTGAGCCAATCACAGTGCGAAACATTTCTTTTGTCTGTGAGCCAATCATCTGACATCACACAGCTTGCAATCTGTCACACGTGGACGCAGTTTTCAGCTGAAGGCGAAGTCTTGGCAGAAGAACAGAAGTAGTCTATAAAGGTTAGTTGCCAACGAGCCAGGCGAGCGAAGACGCGAGTCTGGCGAGGCGGCAGCATCATAGAGCCGATGCACGTGTAGAAAACAGGGGGCAAAAAAAATCTCAACTTGGATGTAAGGTAATGTAACAATAGATTTTGTGTGAGCCAATCACAGCACGAAACATTTTTAATGCATGATGAAAGAGCAGCGTATTCATTTTATCTGACAAGTGTCAGAACTAATGAAAATTGCCGTAAAAGAGAATTATTTTAAATTTGATATGCAAAACATAATGTTACAAGAAAATTATTTATGTTCAAATGGCTGCCACACGTAAAGTGCGCGCTGAGATATTTCATTTTTTTTTCAAACAGTAAAATAAGAGCGCCAGTTCTCAGTACTTGCACAGCCCAGTTTATAAGAAATAGTACACAAACAGCGGTGACGATAATTAATAATATACTCATACTTTTACTTGGCGTTTTGTAAAAGTAGGATCACTTTGAAATCTTGGCAAGAGGGCGATCTGGCTATCACTGTAAAATAAAAGAGACATTGTTAATCAAGGACTTAAAGCCGTCTTTAAATGAATGTTGGCAGCGGAAAACTGTGTCTTTATTAATTTTGTATTTTATTTCTTGTTTCGTTATTTTAAAATAGTTAATAAGTTAGTGTGCCTGTATGTTTCAATTCAAATTCTGTACTATTAACCGTCACTTTTGATGATGTATGTAGTAGCATACGAAACGTCAAGTAAAAGATAATTTCAAACTACACGTCACCGCTGTCTGTGTGCTATTTCTTCTAAAACTGAGATGGCCAAAGGAAAAGAGTATTTATGGCATTGCACAGCTCGGTTCTGTCATCCTCATGCTTTTACCTTGGTCATAATGGCACTTAGCGATAGCTATTACTAGTTAGCATGAGATTAATGAAACATCTTGGCTTTTTCAGTGGTAGGTTATCCATTACGAGAACAATTATAGTCCTTAGTTTGTTTTGACACAAATGGAAACGTACCGTGAAGTCATCGGCCACATTATTGTCAGCCGTTGGACAAAAAACTACTCAGTTAAGCAAAAAATGTCATAAACATCTTTAAAAGCTTTGTTAAAACTAATCGTAGGCCTTGACAGGAAGCGGTAGATACTTATCGATAAAACACAACTTCCTGCGCATGCGTCTGTTTTCAGTTGGTAGATTTTATCACGTACAAGAAAAGCTACTCTGGATAAATTCTTATTGTAACAGTTGGTTTCTAACCATCATTGGTTGTTTCTCTCTTGATAGCAATTTTCTCAGAGAAGCAATTTAATCCAAAGACGGTATGGGTTTAGTGTATATTTAAAATATTGTTTTTTTTTTCATGGTTTGATTTTCATATATAGTTCATGATGAATTCCTTTTATGAAGGGAACCAGAAAGGTTGTGATATCACACTGTCTAGAACAACTTTTCCCTTTATCACAAAGCTACATGTTTTCAAATATCTTAATTTCTTCTCTATTAGCTGTTAGAGTCCTTCTAAAAACATATTTGGTGTCCAATCCGCCCATATACCAATTGTTTTTAAATCAAAACGTTCTATATCCTGTCGCCCTATATAACAACAAGTTCGGGTTAATTTTCAATTAATAATTATGTATTCCTGTCTATATTTTCATCAATAGCTTTTTGTCAACTTTTTTCCAAACCGATTTCTAATCTTTTAATATTTGCTTTAATTCTAAAGGTTTATGTGATAACAAAATATTTGGATGTTTGTAGTTGTTTCATGCAATCGTAAGGCCGTTATTCATTATCCGCCATCTACCCCCGAAACAGTTATACATTTCTTTCTTTTATCCAAAATAATGTTCAAAACAGTTTACTGTAAAAGAGAAAATATTGAAGTTTAAAAGAGAAGCCATAACAATTTTAGAGCCCCTAGTTCCTTTTTTTGCATTTAATGATGTTAGTATTTTGAGACATAAATTCCAAAACTGCTGTGATAACATTTAAGGTAAAGAAAGAAAAATTCACTACCATGCAGTTTGGACGTTAACCTTCCATTTGAGAACAACCTGTATCATCTTAAAAATGTTATATAACTGACTCAAAAAGTTTTCTCTTAAAAAATAAGAGACAATAAAACATTGTGCGACAGATGCACACAAGTTATTCATTGAAAAGGCTCGTAATAACTTATCTATCCATAGTGAAATGTTTTTCTGTGCTTCTTAACATACAATTTTTATCACAGATGTTCTAAAGATTATTTTCTGGAAATGCAACTTTTCATTCTTTTCGTGGCTGTACCGGGAATCTTCTCGTACGTGGGAGCAGATGAGCAATGTCCACAGCCTACAAGTTTCTATTATGATTATGGTGAGTATATTTAACAATTATTCCAAGAGCGCGCGTTGGATGTGAAATGGTAAATAATCTCATATCCAACAAGCGTGAATGGAATAATTGTTTTATTAATAATAAATTTCGTGACTTTTCTGAACCCTTCGATACTTTAAATGACAACAAAATTTTATTCTGACATTTTTCAGCTTGGCAACACTTTACACATTTAGCATCCATATATGGTCATTCGGTATATAAGCTGATAACCGAGATTGAGTGAACCAATCAGAACGCTAGAAACGCAACATTCGAGGTTGAAAAAATAATAATTTATATTGTTATGATTGCAACATTCGTCTGAGGAAAACAATTAACAACCAAAAAAATATCGAGAGATTTGGAAATTCCTTAGCATTCTATTTTTTTTTTATTACATAAATTCATATGATTTACCTGATAAGGGTTGTGGAAAGAGAGGCTTTGATTCTTTAGTAGGGAGCAGTGCAAAATTTATTTTTGTACAGGGCCGGAGCAGAAAGGCACGAAGCACACACTTTTTCTGAGCAACATCGAAACGGGGCATAAAGATTTTTTGCCTGTGTTAGTGGCAGGGCACATAGATGTTTTGGTTAAGGGGGTTAAATCTCTCTGCTCTCTGCTCAGCTCACACCCATACTGATCCTACCACAGCCTACCCAATGCCAATGTACAGCAACCGGTCAAGTTGAATAGAATTTAACAGCAAACACGGCAGTTATGATTATCAGACAATAATAATAATAAAAAAATTCGATACTCTGTCCGAGTGTCTGATTTCATTGCTAATGCAGTCTGTGTTTCTTGTTGCTTCCTGTGCCAGTGTATATAAAATGTAGTGGCAGCAGGAAGCAACGCGAAACACAGACTGAGCAGATGACCAGTAAAACGTCAAACTTAACCTATAACAAGTTTACACCGTGATTAACAAATTTGAGTCCACTTTGAGGTCATCTGATTTTGTTGGCACTCCCTATTACGCGGCTTTATTAATAGATTTTCAGTGGCAAGCAAAGCCTATCTTGTGTTGATAAAGGCTTTGCACAGTTCTGGTTAATTGAGTTTTGAACAGTGATCCCCTGAAATGCTTTTACTTATAAAAACGTTTTATCCAATTAATGACTGTGGCGGGGCAAAAACATTTTTTGAGGGTAGCTTAGGAATGGCACACGCATATATATTTCAAGTTTCAAAATCAGGATTTTGCCCCGGCCTGGGGGTACAATAAATTTTGTACGGCCCCCAGTTAGACTTAATGTTTTCGTTTTCCGATAAATGAAAATGTTACGTTAATCTTCTAATACAGCAATAGAAACTTCTTGTCTTGAGTACAGTCTGAGGAGTTTATAGCTGTATCGGTGTATCTGTATAAATACAAATTTGTATAGGTATATTATACAGATGTAAATAGGCGAATTCAGGGAGGGATATAATGAGAAAGCGCCCGATTATTCGTCTCTCAGCCTGACCAGTAATTTTAAAGTTATAAATCCCAACATTTTAAATCCTCGGAATTACCTAGAAGGAAAATTGGGAAGCCTTTGTGACAAGTGTTTTCCTCACAGGCTAAAAAAAAAATTTTGATTATTGAGATAGTATTAATCCTGAAATACAATTTGAACATAGCATCCTAAATGCTAATTGGTAACTGATTTAAACCACGGATCAGATTGCTTTTAAGCAGCCCTTATTTGAAAGTCTTATGAACTGCTAGCCGGAGATAAAACCAGGGTTAGAAAGAGAACCGTTAACCAGTAAAAGGATTTACGCAGAGAGCTTTATAAGGATATATTAAAGTTATTTGATCAGAATACTCACATCTCAAAGCGTTTTGCTTATATTATTATTTCAAATCCAATAAAACCAAATGAAGAATTTTTAAAATTTGTGGTAAAATAATTTGGGCTGGGTTGTTCAAAGGTAATTTAAGTTTAACCCTCATTATGGGTTTAGCAAAATTTACAGCAGCAATTGCTTCGCTAAGGAAAAGATTACAGTTCTTTTAAAATATACATACTGTTCAGATTTTCATTTGGAACAATTGTTAATCCCACATTTACAGGTCTAATCTCCCTCTATAAGGCTGGAAACAAAACCATGAGTTAAACATTTAATCCTGGGAGAGTGCTAATCAGCTGTCGAAGGACCTTGGTGATATTTCAGTATAATAAATATTGCATAGAAAATTTAAAAAAAACACTAAAAAGTTTCCCTTAAAAACGTTGCCACACACTAGGAAAAGTTTGCTCATGCCAGTTGTCACTATAGGAGTGACACTTCATCTAATAGCTCCACTGTATGTGTCAGGCCGCTTTAGAGAACTTCTATTATGTAACTTGACTACAGCATCACTCACTTAAAATTTATTCTGCTAGTTTTTAATTCGAGTTAACTACAAGGTGTTTCGCTCAAGTCAGTATTGTGTTACAGCTTTTTAAAAGCATGATAAACATTTTGCTTTTAGCTGGCTATTTACTCACTACAGTATACTGACAAGTTACAATAAGGATAAAACAGCTGTCCACGATTGATATTGCTGGCTTAATTCGAGCTTCTACTCATTAGCTCACTGACGGTTGTTAGTAAAACGCGCAACGGCGTAACGGATAACGGCGTAACGAGAAACCGCGTAACGGGATTTCTTCCCTTTTTTTTTCTTTATCTTTTTTCTTTTTTTTGTTTGTTTGTTTTGTTTTCTTTTTTTCCGATACTGTGGTTGATTATTTTAAAGCCAAA
>JAOBAY020086111.1:0-18409 GCA_025331085.2 Zoanthus sociatus
GTGGGTGGCTCCACCTGAATTGTTCTTCAGTTGGTACAGGATTTAATGGAGCCGAAACCAATTGTAGAATTGCACACTATTTGGGAATCCTGCTGATGAACAGTAACTGTTTTGCAATTTCTTTCAGCAGCATTATAGCTATGTCTGTTCAGATATCTATTATGGAATTCTATCAGAATATATTAAAAATAACATCTATCAGAAATTTGTGTTGTCTTTTTAAATAACAGTCAATAAAAAACAATACTTTTTAATTGCATAAATGTTTCAGCAGTACTACTGCTTCGTAAGTGTGAAGAAATATAACATTGAAAAATTATTCAGAAAAAACAAATTAAAGAAAACTAACAATAGTTTCCTTTTTTTTGGAATAATTTTTCAATGTTATATTTTTCTCAGTTACCAATATCTAATTTACAGTTGCACTGACAATGGCAGTAGTACTTCCAAAGCATGTATTCAATTTAAAAAGTTGTGTTTTTATTAAGTGTTTTGTTAAATAACAGTTAGCAGTCATGCATGTTAGAGAGTTGAATGCCATTGCAATCTTGAGAACAACTCTTTATTAACAGATACCTATATATATGCATTAATATTATATATGTTTTCTCTATATAATTCTGGACTATAGAAACAACACAGTAAAACCCATAAATAAGAACTCGTCTTGTTTTGGTAGCCAAACTAGGTACATGTTTTTGAATGAAAATGTTTGTAAAAATTTGGAAATTTAAGCTTTTATTTTTGTATCAGGGTTCAAAATAACGTTCTGAAATTTTGTTTTATCTTGTATGCACTTTTGTTTGATCCAAACGCTTTTGCTGGCTGTTTTCGTAGCCAGGTAAAATATCCTGTTTTAAAAACGGTATAAACATAAGTAACCTACAAGACCAAGCTATTCTAGCAAATCTGCATGTTCGGTTCCTTTTATCACATCAATTCAATCAATGAAAATCACCGGCAAGGTGCAAAATCTATCAGCTACCGCTGGCAGCCGGCAGCTATTTTGAACCCTGTTTATCATCATGAACTACTGTGGAAAATGATACACATTTGAAACATACTGCTGGATTAATGCATATTCCTGCAAGTGTAAAAGGTGTATTAAATCCATAATAAATTAGTTTTCAAGATCCTTAAAGAACCGGGATGGTCCTTTCATTAATTCTTTTGTTGGAGGTGGTTCTTTCATCCCTAGAGTTGGTGCAATTTGTTTTGGATCAAAAACATTGTCATCTGTTTGCTGACTTATACTGCCTTGAAACTCTGATCGTTCTTTTAGCATTCTGCTCATAATATATGGAAAGTAGCTGTACTCTTTCTCTTCCTTGATGGGCTCAGAGTGGTAGCGCCTTGTTCTCTTGCTGAACTTTCGATGGCCACGTTCACTGCCATCTGCTGAAGACTTATTCCCCCTGAATAGGTGCATGTTGTTGTCTATAGCTGCCAACATTATCCTAACAATGAAGTAAGGGTACCTGTATTGAAAAATGTATTGAAAAAAAAAAACATAAACAGTAACATTTTCACACAGGCTTTACTCTCGTATGCCATATTTAGAAATTGTGCAATGACCCTGTACTTACTCAAAAGCCATTCTTTTTGGGGCATACTTTGTAAGCATACTGTTGAAACTTTCAAGATCACTAGTGTGCCTGCAAAATGTTATCAAATAAATAATTATTTTTGAACATTATAAAAAATATAATCCAAATAATTGCACATGATACTAAAATCAAACTCTTGAATCATATGGTAGTATCAAAGCTGGTCATTTTTTATTCCACAAAAATTTGTAAGCAACAATAATGTTTGGGAATTTAGTAATAAAAATTATAAAAACAAAGATCTTGTTTCTGACCTAAACTTGACATAGAAGGAAAAGTGGTTCAACCACTTCTTATCAAGCACTATCTTCCTGAGTGCTTCCATCGCCTTGGATGACTTTTCAAGGACAGTTTTACTGCTCCTTTCGACTGCCTCTAGGTCGTGCTTGCATGCTCCTTCTGCCCAGCTGTGCTCCCCACACACATGATGCAAGACACCAAACCATGCACTCTATCAAATGAAGAAATCCAGTAATCATTCAAAAATAACCAGAATTTTCTCCATAAATTTTTTGGATAGATATGTGTGTATTTACTTGACTCAAAATTTGTTATGTTCAGAATACTCAATAATACAAACTTTGTACTCAATAATACAAACTTTGTACTCAATAATACAAACTTTGCAATCTTATTAGAAATAATTAATAATGATAATTGAACTGAGTGGAGTGCAATTTGGTTTGAAATCAAATGCTCGATTCAAAATCGATTTGTACTTGCAAGTGACAAAGTTATTTGCAAGAAATCATTTCATTATTGTCAGTACCTTTAATTCCTCAACATTCCCATTGCAGATCTGACAGCAGAACCAGAAATGGTTTACAATGTCTTCAACCCAATCTTTCAATTTTTCACATCCTTTCAGACGAGCTGCCTAAAACAAGTGTTTGAAAACAGATATATAAAGAGAAGGTATAAAAACCGAAAAGGAATAAACTGAAGTTACTATAGTCAGTTGTTGTTTATAATATGTTTAATATTAAACCCTTACACACCAGCATCCAATTTACCAATATCTTCTTATCTGACATAAAATAATTGGTTAATTGCTGTTTGCGGGAGAGAAGATGATCACTTTTTTCAAAAAAAAATTTTAGAGTCTACAAAATGTTCTTTCATGTGATACACTATGACTGAATTATAAAATTACTCACTTGGTGGAGACATTTATGGAGTTTCTTAGCTTTGTGCCATATGTCCAGACTGTGAAATAATTCCATGAACACAGGAAACTTCTCTGTTGAAAAATGATAAACTGATCTACTAGTATGCACTGAGAAACTGTGGCAGCCATCTAAATGTTACTCTTTGAATAACAGATAAGAGCATAAAGCAAGCTACTAAGTTAACATAAAAATTTATATTATTACCCTTTGTTTCACGAACAAGTTTCATTATTGTTGTTGATGCATCAGTCACTAACTCACTGAATGGCAATGTTTTGGAAAGCCTTTCAAGAAGACGTCTCAAACCCTCTCGCTCCATTGCAACAGAATTTCCCCCGGTTTCTCGGCTGTCTAGAATCTCGAAATCAACCACCACTTTAGTTGCATGCTCCATTAAGATATATACACAATTCTTAGCAGAATGACCTGGTGAATCGTTTCGGCCATCACCACACATGCACAATTTATCATATTTCTTTAGAATGTTAATGACTATTTGGTTCATCTTGGACCAGACATTTCGCACAACAGGGGCAGCACAGTGCTTCTGAAAACGTAAGAATGTGCTGGGACCAACCAGGTTTAAATTTAGTGCTTTAGCCAGAAGAGAAATTTTGGAATAATTGTTCCCAGATGTTAAGATGGCAGCAGCTTGAAGAGAATCATTCAAATAAATGTTGTTGTTACTTTTGACACACAGAACCTCAGATGAAACCCATTTCTTAGTGTGCCCCTTACAACAATTCAAGGTTAACTCCAGTCGTGACCCACAGCTGCTGACAGAGTATGCTAACTTCGTGCCACATATTGTTCCATCCAAAACAGCCATACACTTGTCTCCATTAAGTTCAAGAAGTTTGTCAACTGAGACAATTGCTCTTGCTCTTGAGTACAAAGCTGAAAAGTGTTCCAGCTTTTTAACATTTGTTAGTTCTTTAAAGGATTCACTAAGTTCTTTTAAAATCTGAACCTTGTTGTCCTCTGCTGTAGTTGAGGATGTAGTATTTTCAACTCTTTCACTTGGTTGGTTTGTACTAAATATGTGTGCTGTAATTTTTTCGCTCTCACTAGTTACTAGCTCATCTGTATCAACATTTTTTCCATGCACAGTCTCATCACATTTTTGCCCATAGAAGGGGTCAATCATTGTTAGAGTCTTTTCATCATCTTCTATGCTTATGTCCATAGAAACACTATAAGTGAAATGTAGATACTGGGGTTAGATCTAAAAAATATTTATTAATCCTTGTGAGCCACCTCATCTGTGGTTTGAGTCATTTACCATATTCAACTAAAATGAAAAGTTAACTGGATCCATTTTTATTTAAGATAATTAAATTATTACAGCTTTTTGCTTGTACAAACACTATTTCCTAAAAGGTAGAAGTTCCAGGGATACACAAATGTTCCTAAAATTTTTCAGAAATTGGGTCTAATTTTGCTTCTATTAATTCACTGCAAAATGTAATGCAAAGTCCTCCTAAAGTCCATAGTCAATATGCTTACTTTCGTTTATTTTGCAGTGTAATTCCCATTTTTACCTTAAAAAGTACCTCCTTGAGAAATGAAAGTCCATATATGTTGACAAAACTCAAAAAATTTGGAAGCAAACTGAACACTGTTTACTTACTACAATCTTGTTTGAGTTTTGTTGGATTAAGCTTCAGGTAGCATTAAAGCTATTAACAGCCATATGGATTGAGAAATTTTAGCCCCCTCACAACATCTCGAAAAGGAGTTGCATATTTGTACCTTGCATCACCTAACTCTTGATCACACTCAACACTATCGATAATGGCAGCACACTCATCACTGTCAGACTCTGAGGCAACATCACTGCAGTTTAAATCCTCCAACATAGTTCTCATCCTAGAGTCAAAGTTAATGGAAAACATTAATTTTATTACATATATTTTGTTTTTGTTGCCCACTGCAGTTTCCATCATGAATCTAAATGTTACCTTCCCCCATTTTACCTGGAATTTACCTGAGTTTAAAAAACGAGGTATTTTGTCATTTGGTATAACATTCACAATCATAATACTACTTTTTTTTTTTTTTAAATATACAAGTTTCAATTTTTCTTCTTTCAATTTTCTCTTCCAGTGTAAGCCAGAGTAACAATTATTTCATTTGCAGCATAGTCAACCCCAGGTAACAAAATTATCAACATGGCTTGTAGACTTACGTTTTTTCCAGGCCTGGATGCTGCTCACCAATGTTTAAATCCAATACCTCTTCGAGGTCATCAGAAGATACATCCGAGTCATCGAAAGACTTGACGTCTACTACCGAATAGGGGTTTTCTGTGCTAAAGGGCCTTTGAAAAAGCCAAGATCTCGACGAATGGCATAATCTAGATTTATTCTGCAAAGTTAAAGTGCTTGTTCCGGACACCCCAGTAATATCCACAAGGCTGTGAAAGATCAAGAGATTAGAATCATATTCACTGATTTCGAAAAAAAATAGCAATTCTAAGATGTAAATCCTATACGATCGTATAAAAAACAACGATTAGAAGCTTATATAAATGGACGAGATGAAAAGCACTTCTGCAAAAATTTTTTTTTTGTGTTTTTGTTTTTATTTTATATTTCAATATGTAAAATTTATTAATAAAAAATAAAATAAAAAATCTCGCAAAACAACGATTTACCGTTTTATGAAAGAAAGTAAAAAACAAATTACCTATTACGGCTATTTTTATCGCTCTCAGATCTCGATCTACATGCAGCACGGTCATCTTCTGATTTGGGAGCTAAAGGTCTACTTCGTTTCGGGGTCGACATTAGTGGCACCTCTACAAATCAATAAACAATGGTATATAATATATATATACGAAAAATCATCTAAATGGAAATATTCACTTGCCCGCAATTTGTTACAATCGATAAGTAACGAAAAGCCAGCTCTTCCAAGTTCGCTTACCGGTATTACTGTTTAGAGAGAGCGATTCATCAATGGTATCCTCCTCTTCTCTCATTTGTAAATCAGCATCTCTAGAAAGTAAAAGTGAATAATACAATTTTAAACTTTTGAAACTGAATAATGAGAAAATTAGGTAAACGTTCGCTAAAACGTGGACATCAAATAAAAAACTATAGCTTATACACGAGTACGGTACAACAAGGCTTTACATCTCGAAACAACTTATGAACTTACCTTGTATCCACATCAGCTGGGCATCGATGCAGCAGTATTTCTGCAAAACAACTGTCTGTTGAATTTTCAAATCCAAGTTGATGTTTTCTCTCCCTCCAAAGCCGGAAAACCGAATCCCTCAAACGTAAAAACTTAGCCTTCCCAGGCAGTTTAGGACGTCCTCTTGACCGGCGGCTGCTGGTTTTAGAAGACATCGTATTTTTCAAAACAACTAAACTTTTGTCGGAATGCTTTCACAAAAGACATAAATGAATATCATAGATTGCCTCAATAAATTGATCTCGGAGAAAAATACAAAAATTCACCCCGATTGAAAGAGATTTAAAACACGAACGTATTAATAGATTCCAGACAAGTATTTTCTGTATGTGAGAAAATGCTACGAGGAGCGCGGTGCATGCCGGTTGAACATGGGCCTTTAAAAGCACGAGATCCTGGTTGTGGCAAGATTAATGGATTAAAGATGGAGAAGGCACTGACAACAGGAAGGTTGCTATCGAACCTGTGATGGATGTTCTCCTTTAGCGCTGCTACATACTTGTCTAGAAGACCAGTAAGCTGATTTTCCTGTGTGTCAGTCAAGTGTAGCTCACAGGTTGACAAATGTCCCACTAGATCTTTCTTGAGAGCTGCTATTGGAGACTTGGAATCTGCGATTTCCGTCAACTTGTGGGTTGTGTAAGCAATGGATGGCTGAATATGGGAAAAGTTCACCTGCCCTCGCTGAAAGTTCTTGCTTAGAGCGGCGAGGACAGGGAGAATCTCTTTAAGGATATAGACAGTTCCAATAAATTTGGAAGAATCGATCTTACTGAGTAGGCCACATGCTACTGCGTCGTTGTCTTTAAGCTGTCTCAATGTCTGCTGTAATGCCAGAAAATCGTCATATATGGCCCGTGTTGCTGCATCAAATGACAACCACCTTGTCTGGCATGCCTTCTTGAACTTCTTTGCTACAACTTTCTTGCTCTTATCAGACAACACTAGGGACTTCAAATTGATCTGTACTTTCAGGTACATTGCAGTCCGCTTTGGTGAATTATCAAATAATTTCCAAAGCTGCCTTAACCAGAGCTCAACATTTTTTATGTACTCAATCTGTGCACTGGTATCTGTGCAGGCCAATGCAAGCTTGTGGCACAAACAGTGCATTGAAATTAGGCGAGGATTCACCTCCTTTAAGCGGGCTGCTACTCCACCACGTAAACCAGTCATCACAGCTGCACCATCAGAAACCAAGGAGCTGCAGTTCTTGACCTCCAAACCAATCTTGGTTAGTTGGGATGTAAGGACGGAAAAGATGGTTTCTGCATTCGCTGATGAGGAGTTTTTTAAAACATCGTCAACAAACAAGAATCTTGTCTCAACATTTCCTGTTTTGTTGTCGAAGTACTGAATGAATGTAATAAGCATCTCCAGTACAGATACATCAGTGACCTCATCACTGAGAAGCCCAAAGCAGTGTGCTTTCTTCACATTTTCCAACAGCTTTTCTTGAAGCGTAGTTCCCAGTGCCAAAATAATTTCCCTAACGGAACCCTGTGCGGTATACTGAAAATGCTTCATGTGATCAAGACCAAGCAACGTTAGCAGCTCAATGAAGGATAAAAACTTTCTATTTGAGATTTCCTCTTTAATGATCCAGTATGCTGCCATGAAGGCCTTGAACATGACATCCTGTTTCACTACTTTTCTTTCCTCTACCTCTTTATGGAAAACTGACACTCTGCCAAGCATTTCAGCCTCAACAGCATCCTTATGCTGCTGGGTTGACAAGTGATCCTGAACGGCCGATTTCTTAAAGCGTATGCTGGGCGTTGCATTGAAAACTTTTGACTTGTTCTGTTGGTTTTCTGTATTGTGCTTCTTGCACAAAAAACAGAACATCCCTTTTTCTTCTTGGTATACTAACCAAGCCAGACCAGTTTTCTTGCAAACATTGAGGTCCTTGTCAAACAACCAACTGTGAACGAATCTGTCACGGCAAGGCTTAAGACGAGACTGTTCTTGGGCTGTCAGGTGCTGGCAATGGTCTGAAGTGCACTTGTAGAAATTGTGCACTACTGCTTCTTCGGGAAAGGCAAAAAGCGTCTCGACTTGTTTCATCATCGTTTCTGTGTCGTGAGACATGCGACAACTTTCACCTTGTGCAGATTCCTCATTGGCTATGTTTGCTTGTGCTGCAACAGAAGCCGGCATTTCATTGGAAACTGTTATTTCCTCAGCCTCGCAACCAACATTTTCATTTGACAAGCTTGTTTCAGCATTTTCCAAAGGATTACCTGAAACGAAGCGATTTTTCTATCATCTAAGTGTTTTCGTGTGCTCTTGGTGCAATGAGACTTCACATGATGTATATTATTTCTTCATTTCGGTTCTTAGACAGAGGCCATATTGAGACTCACTCAGTCACTGTCATAGTTAATCGTTTTTGTGGCTAGTGCCTCGTATGTGAGGTGAGTGAGCAATTACATTTTACAGCGAGAAAAGTCACCTGGCTCGGAATCCCTTTCGTAGTTTCAAAAACGTGTTCTACTTCTAGTAAGGTTGTGTCAAGATTTGCATGGTTGTGTGTGTGTTTTGTAATCAACATGGCGCTTCATCAAATTTTATGAAGATACACGCATAAACTAAATATCGCTTCTAACACGATTTCTCGGCCTTAGAACAATAAAAGCTTATCTTAAAAGACTATTTTTTTTATTTAATTCCAACTTTGCGTTATTTGAAAACATTTTTCCTTATATATATTTTTTTTATTTCTTGACCGCGGTTTGAATACTTTAAAACTTATTTTACTAGTACCAGCTTTCGCTAAGTGTTAACAAGCAAGACAAAACACTAAAGCAATAGAAAAGCTGTGCAAAGTCTAAGAATGCCAACGGGAACTCTCATTTTATGTTTTGAAAAACCTCGTACATTTCCATGATCCTTTCCATTCCACTGTGTGCAGATGATGGCGACATTTCGTCGCTGAAAAGTATTGTATTGATCCCGCTAGTTTGTTCTTTACGTCATTGTAAATTAAGATTTTTCAAAAAATTAAATACTGTTTTCCTGTTATATTTTGTTTTGTTTAAATTAAAATATTTCTATTTTACGACAATCCTTATCAGTTCTGTTAATTTTGAGTTGTGTTATGAAGACTTTGAAAACTGTCAGTTTGCACACGGCCTACTTGCGACCTCTGCCAGGGTTCAAAGCATCTTAATTTTAATTGGCTGGAAGTTGACAGCTCGCTTTAATTTACATAATGAAAATTTTACAAACGCCGAAATTTTTCGTTTTGTTCTTTCTTTAATCGAACTTTTGCTTTATGTACAACTCAAACTATAGAAATTGTTTCCTATGTAAATTTGGGTTGTTAAGAAGCGAAATACTAAGTAAAAATGAAGTAAATAAAACAGCGCAAAAATGAACTGGATCTGTAGGCGGTAGTTTTTGTTTATGCTTGCATTTAATAGCCACATGCAGTCTTAGAATGCCTATTTTTGTGCCGTGTAAGGAACAAATTTGTTGAGAGTTTTTAAATACTGCAGGAGATAAAAATGCAACCCATGTGATGAAAAATGTATTTATCACCCACATAGTTGTCAGTCATGGTACATAGTAGCATTACCTTTCTCGTTTCATTCTCCTTTCTTTAAACTTGATATGTTTTATTACAAAATGTTTTATTCATTAGTATTCTACGGATTTTGAATCGCGAGAATTGATAACCATCTGGAATTCAGCCGCAGAAGTTCTATTTTAAACTATTAATCAAGATATATGGTTAAGCATTTCCATTCGCTTTTAGAAAGTCAAATCAAGGAATTTTTAATTCATCAATATCCCCCCACTCACGTAATTCTCCGGTAAAATCGTCCGCTAATTTTTGTTTGGTCCCAAAAACACGTAAATTAGTTACAACGAAAAAATAAATTCGCCCGATTGTTCGAGCAACTTATAGCAGTTGTTATAACTGGTATGCAGCAAAGTTCTCGGTCGAATTTGAAAAAAAGCATAAGACTGTTAAATATACATAGCGTGTTTAAGCAGTCCGCCAGCCTTATTGCACAATGCTAGATAAACTGGGTGGAATTATTTGTTGAGCTTTAATTTACCTTGATCGCCGTCTTTTGCGTTGGTTTTCTTTTTCTTCGTTTGACTTGCAAAGTAGTTAAGACGCGACCGCTTTTTTCTTCCATGACCTTCCATCTTTAAAAACTTTTGAAATACCGTTCAACTTCTTTGAAGCAATGCCACGTTCGTGCAATGCTGAGATCATGCGCTTATTACGAAAGTTATGTGTCAACATCAGTCGTAATTTCTGTTTGTCCTTACTGCAAGGATTTTATTCTTTTTTTTAAAAAACAATATACCAAAAAACAAACATAAAACAAAACACTAAATATTAATTCCCCGTGTACAAAGTTAATTGACAATCTCTAGATTATTTTAACAACATAATGCAATTATTTCTCTTTTTCCCAAAAAAATTTTGCACAGTAGCCGGAGCAGGATGGTCTGACAGCCGGCGGAAATCCGCTGGCTACCGGCTTCTAATGACAACCCTGCTATAGAAGGTAATTGAAATTCATCTAAATTCTCTTTTTAATACGCAAACCTCAAAATGAAGTAAAAATTTTAAAATGAGCAGAGGCCGAGGTTGCATACTTTTGCGTCATGGCATAGGTGACATAGCAGGATTTGTAATACTGAACTTAGTGCTATTCTGAGCACTACTGATTTCTACAAATGAACATTCCTTGTTATTGGCAAGACAGCAATTTTGTGTTCTCCCTCATGTTGAAACTTGGCTTTAGCGAACCTAGAAAAGATCCTTTGAACAGGCATAAATGAACAAGGTCTGCCAGGCTGAAACTGGTTTTTGCAAATTTTAATAGGGTTGCCATACTTGTTTGTGTCCTCGTCGGGTATATGTACAATCTGATGGAAGCAAAGTGGCGAGTGACAAGCACTTCCAAGCTCAACTGAGTGGCTGAAGTAGTACTGTGCATATCCCGCAGAAATGGGGAATATTTCTTTCTGTACTTTGCCATTACCTTCCGGCAAGGATGCCAGAATTTGGCTAGAACGTATTCCTCTAGGTTGTAGTTTTGAACCAAAGGTGGTGGACCAAATCTTTATTGAGCCATACTTGTGTATGACCTCCCCGAGATTGCTTTTTGTGTGTGTAGTGTCGGGGTACAGGACTTCATATACTGACTTTAAAAGTGCCAAATCATCTTCATTGAAGTGTGCAACCTTATAGCATGAAGGTGTGGTTATGCCCGAATTATTTTTCCTGTTTATATTTACCACTGGTGCAGTAGACACAATGCTAATAAATTCGTGATTTAGAACCCAATCAGAATTGAAAAAAAAACAATATTCTCATTGCCTAAGGCCGTCGGTGAACATAAATTAAGAAACTTGTCTCGATACAATTCTGGGAGTGTCTTATTTGCAAAGTGCCTTGACATAAGCAAGTGTCTCATGATCTGAAGTTCTACAGATCCGTTATTTGCCTTTGTGCTACCAAGAATCCCATTAAAACGTTCAAAACGGAAGCACCAAAAACTGGTAATCGGCCCATGATCAAGTATTACTTCTTTCAAATGATTATGAAGATGCATACTTGCCGTAATTACCTGCTTGCCATACAAATTCTCCACAGACTTGCAAAAATGTAGGATTAATCCGTCAGCAATGTTCAGTTTAGTCATTGAAATAGACGACTGACAGAAGTATTTGCAAGCTATAACAAAAGTTTGCCAGCACCTATAATCGACCTTCGGTAAAATCTTTTAAACAAAAAATTGAGTAAATCAGTGTCCAGTTCTTCCACTGCTCAGAATTACTTGTTATCCTGGCAGGCAGTCTACCGATGTCGCTAGGTACTTCGAGCAATTTTTTGTCAATCCGTAGATGGAACATCGTTTTTGCAGTACCAAGAAAAAGATTATGCATTGGATCAACAGTGCAAAATGTTATGACATCGAAGTAGTCTAGATTAAGTAAGATGCTCTAGTGTGTAATTTCACTCTGTTTACCTATTTGATCTCACTGGGCTTTTGTTTTGCACTTATCTATTTGAACAGCTTGTCGGCGATGGCATTGATTTGTACAGGGTCTCCACAAGTTTCGATTAAAACCAGAATAATCTCTTTTTTCCCCAAAGCCTCCAGGAAATTCTTTTAAACAGCGGGAGCACCCAATTCTTGCTGAGTGACACTTAAATCCCCAGATCTTACGTGTTGCTGAGACGTCAGATGAAACATACATTATCGCAGTGCGGAACATCAAAGGAAACTACTAAGAGCGGATTTTAAATGAACTCCCATCCACAATGCTTTGAGTTCATCTACCGCCTGGTCCAAAAATTCGTTTAAGTTTTTAGTTCATGGTCAAATGAAGGAACAATACCAATGACAACAATTTTCTCCCATTTAAAGTGCTCAGCTCTTTGCAAGTTTAAAGTTGCCAAATAGAACACTCCAACTGAATAATCTTTCCTTCTTTTCATTGGTTAGAAGAAGTAATTACTGGATCTCTTAAGAAAACCAGTTCCACTCATTTGAAATTCCTTCCATAAGTTCCCATCATATACATCTGCAAATATGTGTTCTTTCATCTCCCTATTCCTCCATAACTTGCACTACAAAGCAAAGTTTTCTCGCTGAACAAGCTTTTCGAGCTGCTGGATTATGCTGTTAGTACAATAATACTTGATTGGGTAAAAACACGATTTACCACTTTGGAGAGTAACTCGTGTAGCAAGAGTAGCATTACAAGTCTTTTTCACTCTGTGCAAGTAATAAGTGTTGCTGCACTTCTTGGCAACTTGCCAGCTGTTGTCCATCGTAAGGCACAAATCGTATTTGTACAGTTTTGCGCACTTTGGGCAAATAACAACCTTGTCAAAGTCATCTCTATCAAAGTTCAGGAATTTTCGAACAAGGTAGAGTGATCCAGGAAAGATCAATATTACTGTACCTTTACCAAAAACTCATTCGAAACTTCTACACCCAAAACATTCAACCATGAGATTAGGAACCGAAGCAAACAAACCATCCCATTATTACTCAGGTGGCAAGTTGCTTGCCAGATGAGCAAAAAATAAACAAACCAAAAGATAAGTGAGTTTGCTTTCTGCATTGATGTAAGCTGGTTCTTGAGTTCTGGTAGCAGCGGGGCACTATCTATATCTCTAGACAATAACTTGGGCAATAGCCCATCCCAGACTTCCTCTGATTCGCTCTCAGAATGACTTGTCTCGGCTGGCTCGTCGTGGCTTTCATCATCACTGCTTCATCATCAACTACTCGTATCTTTATATGCTTCATCAGAAGAATACAAGTCTTTATTATATTGGGAGTCTTCTGGCTAAAATCGACAAAGAAAGAAAAAAAGAAACAAGTAATGAAACTCATGTTTGCTTGTCACACTTTCTTTTAATTATACAGAGCCATCTTAAGTTATTTGTTAGGGCCATTACCTTATTTTAATCTTATTGTCTTATGTAAAGTGTAAAAATGTTGTAAATATGGGGTTAATAAGCAATAGTCACTTGTCACTAGAAAGAACAATCTAAGGATGAAATAAAAATGTTAAAAATAAAAAGGTGAAACACTATCTTTTAATAATCAGTAAAAGAACACTGAAGATAGCACCTCAAATCACAAGAAAAACAGCACACAAGAGCACCTAAAGGCGTTATACTGAGCTCCTTTTCAGCTATCAAAAATATATGAAAGTTTAAGAAGGAAATGCAGAATATTTTGATCCTCGAAGTGCTGAAAATAACATGAACATGCAGGCTATAGCTAAGCAACATTTTGCTGGGTTTTAAAACAAAAAAAAGTGTAATGCCAAAAGCTCGTCAGTGATCGCAGAAAATAGGGTGAATTGGAGTGGAATTTTCTCATTAATGTGTCATAATAAAAAAAACAGTTAAGTTTCAATAAGGTATACGTAAAATTATTTTGTATTATATCAGTACCTGTATCTTAACATTTGCCTATTTTCTCTGACTTAAATAATAGAATTGTGTATTGAACTGGCTGACTAGTTTAACTGGTTATTATTGGTTATTATCGCTAAATAGGCCTTTTCACAGTTCCAGCCGCCATCTTGAATATGACGTCACATCGGCATAAAAGTGAGGCTAGAGTTGACTCACGGAAAGTAATTTAAGCCATTTTCTTAGCGTCATTGCTTTTTTCTTGTCTTTAGTCGTTTTTATTGTTGCTGTTTCAATTTCCTATTAAGAATTTTTTCAAATGGTGTCATCCTCATTCGAAGGAGTCCCAAATCCTTCAGCTGACGGTGGAAAAGGAAAAAAATGTGCTATTAAAGGCTGTTCGAACCGATTTTATGATTCCAGAGGCAAAGCTACTGGATTACATTTTTTTAAGTTCCTCGCTAGCCCAGTCTGGCGTCGAACTTGCCAACTTGCAACTTGGTTGGTAGGCAAAAAACTGAAAAATAAAGTATTCAGCTTAAAGGACGTTAGAGATGACAAAGCAGCAATACTTTTTTATACAGGTTTTCCAAACTACAAATCATTATTAAGTTTTTATACTTACCTTGAGCCTAAGCTTAAAAACATGCAGTACTGGCGAGGAGAAAAAATCACAAAAGATGTACAAGCTTACCAAGTGGATCCCTTGAAAGATAAACCAGGGCCCAAAGGAAAACTTAGTCACCTGGATGAAATGTTTATTGTTCTTCTGCGATTAAAAGCAGGCCTTTTTGTACAGGATTTGGCAAACCGTTTTGGAATTAGCTCAGGTTTCGCATCCAAAATATGTATCACATGGATTAATTTATTACATTTTGAACTAAAAGAGCTTTTTCCTTTCCCATCGCAAGATTTGATTCGCAAGAATATGCCAAAGGAATTTTCTGAAGCCTACCCTACCACTCGAGTTATTTTGGATTGTACCGAATTATTCATTCAACGTCCATCTGTCATGTTAGCACAAAGTGAGACTTGGTCTGACTACAAGCATCAAAACACGTGGAAGGCATTGGTTGGAATTTCACCCAATGGACAAGTAACTTTTCTGTCTGAACTATGGGGTGGGAGGGTTTCAGATAAGAAAATTACAAAGGAATGTGGTGTTTTACAGCTTCTTGAAGCTGGTGATAATGTAATGGTGGATAGGGGATTTGAAATCCAAGACATTGTACCTCCAAATGTGACAGTTAATATCCCACCCTTTCTGGCCAGCAGAAATCAGATGACTACTGAGGAAACAACTGAGACTATGAGCATTGTATCACTCAGAATTCATGTGGAGAGAGCTATTGGAAGGATTAAGAGTTACCACATTCTTGATGGAACCCTCCCCAACACTTTAACCCCATACGCTACTCAAATATTTACTGTTTGTGGTTATTTAACAAATTTCCTCCCTCCCTTACTTAAGCCAGGAGATGTTTAATGGAACATTGAATAAAATGGTGGTCTTTAGCTTCAATTATTATTATTACTATTATGGTTATTATTATTGTTATTATTACTACTAGTAGTAGTATTGTTGACTCTAAATAACTCAAACCTTCAAAGGAAAAATACTGGTTGAAATCTCTATATCTTTAGTTATTGAGGGCAAAATTATAAAAATTACAAATTAAACTTACTGTGAGTTTAGTAATTCAGTTCACTTTGTGATTAACTCAATACAAGTCAAATTCAGTAGTGACAGTGGTAAACTAAGCAGTATTTGCAGTCATAATATCATTCTATGCAGGTCAGATTTTTAAATATTTGTTAATTATTTATATAATCAATAATATATACCCAGGGTTTCAAAAAATGATTTTGAGACTGACAGCATATATTATTTTTTTATATGTCTGTATAAATAATAAGTCTGAATGAAATATTCAGCGATTATTAAGAGTTGAATTCATACTCTGATTTTTTCTTATGTTTGTTTTTGGGTTAAGTGATTAAAGCTCTTGCAGGTATACAAAAGCACACACGGTTTGTGGTTGACAATGTTATTTAGAATAATTTTTGACAATCTTTTAACATATATTATAAAATATATTATTTCTATATTAACCAAACATCTGAAAAATAGAATTAACTATGCAAACAATGTACATATAGGGGATATTACATGGTGGTACGAAGATATGAATTCTATTGTCTCATGACAAAAACAATATTTTACTCACTCGCACATCTTCAAACCGCTGTGTAATATTCTTTTTATTATAAAATTGTAGACAAAAAGAGATTGATAAAATAATAGATTTTTGTTTGCCAAAAAGTAGTTTTAACAACTCAAATTTACAGTACTTTAGCAATATAAGACATCCATTACAATAATCTAGAGAAATAACTCAGAGCTGAATAGGGCTCTACAATGACAAAATATAAGCAAAGCTTTGAAAAATGTACAAATTTGGGAGGAAAATTACCAGAATTATGTCACTGATAAACTCACATACATGTGAGATTATGGAAAATAAACCACTCAGGTCTCGGATGTAGTTTTTATGAATCTCACAAGTGGTATATTTAATTTTCCAGTAGAACACTTGTGCCTATATAGTAAATATGAGTAACACATCATACATGTTGTATATTTCATTACCGGTGTACCACAACTGAGTCTTTAAAAGACATCCATCCTCCATGAATGTATAATTTTTTTTTCCTTTTTACTCTCTCAGTAAATATCTCTGGCAAAGTTGCCCTTTTGTAAAAAAATTCTAACTTTGGAAGTATCTCACTATACCACAGTGTCTTGTTAAAAACAATGTTCTCAACATATATCGGTTTGTCATTTCCAAAATAAACAACAAGATCAACAGACTGCAATCCTGATACAAATAATTGTCCCTGAATTTGGTAGAAATAATCATGATTATGTTTTAACTGAATCTGTGAGTTCTCTAGTTGGCGAAGAAAAAATGTTTTATTTTTGCTTGCATCAACTGCTGTCATTCCAGCTTTGCTAATGGGACATTTAACTTCTAAACCCCATTTTTCTCCAGTTCTAGTGTCAGTAATTATTCTGTCCAAAGTTGCACCAAGGAAAGGTTTGGTTTGTGAAATCATGAGGCCTGGTTCCTCAACTTGTAAAAATTTTCCTATGGCCAGAGCTTGTTCCCTATATAACTTTACGGCATTTGCCTCATTCTCTCTCCCATACAACACTGATTCAGTAACGAAATCTGTGTACAGCATAGATTTTATTTTCTTACTGGGCTCGACCTTTGTTTTGGCAGCTTTGCCAAAATTAGATGCAGTAAGCAGAAGCTTTCTTTTTTCCTTCCAGAGTTTATTATTATGCTGGCCTCGGGTCTGTTTCTCTGTGACTGCAACTTCAATTTCCATGATTTTCATGTTTTGCACATATTTATCAACAAGTTCTTTAAAACTAGGACTAGCGATATCATAGCTATCGCTAAAAGCAACGGGCGACTCGTTTTGTACGTTTTCTATATTCGAAGCCGAAGGCATCTTGTTTTGGTTTCCTCTTAGACCCTGTGTTGCTGCATTCGGCCGATTATCGTAAAAAAGATGAAACATGCTCAACGGAATGCAATCTTGAAGAGAGTCACAAAGTTTCTGAAAATCTTTTCCATTCACTTGCCGTTGATATGAAGCTCGTGGATCGAAGTTAATAAGTTTTTTAGTATCAATATTTTATCCAAAGGTTTCGCTGTAACGCTCTGATTTCGCGGCACAACCCATACAGAAAGTCTAGATGTGCATGAAAGCGGTTCCGGGTGACTTTTAAGACCTCTTCTGCAAAAATCTTCCATTGCGAACAACACACCGCCGGTATGATTGCACTTACCTTGCCCACGTGCTCCAAGTCCAGCAGGACAAGTACAAGCAGCTCGTAAAATGTCGCTAGAGTCAGAAAACTCGATAACAACATTGTACTTTTTCTTTTTCATAGATGCCAACACAGCAGCTTTCACATATTTTTTATTCTGGTGCCCTTTAGATTCAAGGGCTTTGATGTGACCTTCATAAAGAACTGGTATGCTTTGAGTTTTTTATAGTTGGTTCCTTTCAGTACGATGTGCTTGTATTTGCGGGTCGAAACAACAAGACGAAAACGGTTGATCTGTTCGACAAATTGCTCGAGTTGGGAAATCATAACAGTGTGGTATTGATGCGGAAGCTGAATAGATGCTTCGTCTAAGTTGTTTGGTTTGTATTTCAACCTATATGTGACCTTCCACAGGAAAACAAACATTAACGACTTTCCGTTTTTGCACGGAAACCCGTGTGCAGGTCGTTTGCAAGTCGTTTAAAATTTCGACCCACTCGTGCGAACGACTTGCTCACTCGTTTAAAATTTCGACCCACTCGTGCGAACGACTTGCTCACTCGTTTAAAATTTCGACCCACTCGTGCGAACGACTTGCTCACTCGTTTAAAATTTCGACCCACTCGTGCGAACGACTTGCTCACTCGTTTAAAATTTCGACCCACTCGTGCGAACGACT